>VZQC01009467.1:1369063-1512786 GCA_009823505.1 Rhizomys pruinosus | reverse complement strand
AAAAAAAAAAAAAAAAAAGCTATCTGGCCAGGCATGGTGGTGTACAACTTTAATCCCAGCACTCCGGAGACAGAGGCGGGGGGGATCTCTGTGAGTTTGAGGCCAGCCTGGTCTATATAGTGAGTTCCAGGCCAGCTGGGGCTACAAGCAGACCCTGTCTCAAAAAAAGAAAACGAAGGGCTGGAGAGATGGCCTAGCAGTTAAGAGCACCGACCGCTCTTGCAGAGAACCCGGGTTTGATCCCCAGCACCCACATGGTGGCTGAGAACCGTCTTTAACTCCAGTTCCAGGGGAATCCGACACCCTCTTCTGACCACTGCAGCATTGCACGACACGGGTGCACAAACCTACATGAAGACAGTACATTCATACACTTAATTAATTAATTAATTAATTAATGAAAAAGAAAAAAAGCTATTTGCTATATACATCAGCCAGAGCCCCACACCAGCGCTTTGACAGCACTGCTCCTCTTGTTCTGAGCTGTGTCAGCTTCAGTATAAAGCATAGATTCTGGTTTGAAAGGTGTTAGCTTAGAGCATAAGTCATCCCAATTCCTTAACAGTGTTCTCATTCATCTCAGAGAAATAGAATATGCTGTGAGCATGCCCCCTTCACTTATCAAAATGCAAGTTAGTCTTTAAAAGGGCAGTCTTAACAGCTCATTGGGGAACTTCTTGTTCACTGTGTTAATTAAGAAAAGAACTGGTGAGGGATCTGTAAGCAACTCTCCTCTCTTTGAGCTAGATCCAAGTTACCCTGGGCTCTTCTGTCTTCCTGCCCCCACTGCCACTGGGCTGCCAAGTGCTGCCGGTCCTGCCCTCACAACCCCTCTGACATCCGACCCACCCCTTCTCTCCCGCTGCAACATCCCCACTTAGCTACTGGCTGGTTTCCTGTCCGTCCTCCTCCACTATGTCATCCACATTATGGATGGACTCTTCTCCCACCAGTGCCTAAAACACAGCTATGTTTGGCAACTGCTCACCAACTTTGATTCCCCACCAGCTTGTCAGGACACCACAGACACCCCATCCAGCACTTAGAGACTGAGCTCTTTGACCTCAGGCTCTAGGCTCTTCCTAATCTGGTGCTAGGAGACTGCCCCGGCCGCCACCTGCCCTCATAGCAGAGCTCCCACCCCACCCATGCCATGGATGCTTCTGGCACCTTTCTGCTCCTATCCCTTGTCCTGCTGTTCTACATGTGGTGCCCTTTCCCCCCACAGACCACCTCATCTTCAACTGACCGGACTGGAGAGATGAGATGGATCAGCAGTAAAGAGCACTGGCTGCTCTTGCAGAGGACCCCGGTTTGATTCCCAGAATTCACACGTAACTCCAGTTCCAGGAGAATCCAACACCCTCTTCTGAACTCCACAGGCATTGCACAACATGGATGCACTTACATACATGCAGGCAATACACTCATATACATAAAATAAAAAAAATAAAAGATGGGCTGGAGAGATGGCCTAGTGGTTAAGAGCACTGACCGCTCTTACAGAGGACCCGGGTTCGATCCCCAGCACCCACATGGCGGCCGAGAACCGTCTGAAACTCCAATTCCAGGAGAACTCCAGTTCCAGGGGGAATCCGACACCCTCTTCTGACCTCCGCGGCATTGCACGACACAGGTGCACAAACTTGCATGCAGACAGTACATTGATACACCAACAGAAATAAATAAATGCCGGGCGTGGTGGTGCACGCCTTTAATCCTAGCACTTGGGAGGCAGAGGCACGCGGATCTCTGTGGGTTCGAGGCCAGCCTGGTTTACAGAGTGAGTTCCAGGACAGCCAGAGCTACAGGGAGACCCTGTCTCAAAAAGACCAAAAATAAAATAAAATAAAATATTTAAAAATGCATAAGTGAGGGGCTGGAGAGATGGCCTGGCGGTTAAGAGCACCGACCGCTCTTACAGAGGACCCGGGTTCGATCCCCAGCACCCACATGGCAGCTGAGAACCGTCTGAAACTCCAATTCCAGGAGAACTCCAGTTCCAGGGGAATCCGAGACCCTCTTCTGACTTCCACGGCATTGCACGACATGGGTGCACAAACCTGCATGCAGACAGTACATTCATACACATACAGAAATAAATAAAAAAAAAATTTTTTAAAAACAACAAAAAAATGCATAAGTGAAAATGTTCTCTTACTGAAGAAGCTAAAATGGCCACACATGGACAAGTCTTTACCACACCTACCTCTCAAGGCTACAGAAGAGAACATGTGTAAAAATTAGGAAAGCACCCAATATTACATGCAGCAAAATAAATATTCATTTCTTCTCATTTTGTATCAGTATTCTGCACTTGCTTTCTCCAGAGCAAGCTCTCACTGTATTTTTAATGAATGAATGCTCGAAGGAATGAGATAATTTGAAGGCCCACCGTTGCCAAGTAGATGAAACCATTTGTAATTTGCTTATGATTATATGAAAGCCTGCATCAAAGTAGTTTGTTATTTAAGTGGAGAAAGAGCTGTTTTCGACATCATCAATTTGCTAAACTAATGGAATTATGTTGAATACCGCTAGGCCTCAGAAAGATTTCAAACGGGAGCACTGCTGCTTCCGCAAGCAGTGACATCAGGATGGAGACGTGGGCGGGTAAGGAGGAAGGGGTTCCACTCTCCTGGAAGCCAGGGGAGGGGGCTGAGCACATGTGGGGATCTTTCCAGCTGGAAGTCCCCACTGCCTCCAACTCCCAGGGGAAAAGAAACGTGGAGAAAGAAAGGCCTGTGCCAGATGGAGTGTGCTGCCTCTCTTAGGGGATAACTAGGATTGTCTTCCTTATACTGAGCATGGGCAGCCTCAGAATGAACTCTACTTTGGGCCTCTTGCTAGACTCCAGGATGTTTCTGGAGTTAGTGAAATCTCAGCTTCCTACAGTAGGAAAGGTCTTAATTGGGCCTCTGGAGATTTAAAATATCTAGGACTTGTCCTTGACAGCAATCCTAAGACAGCTCTGAATCTGAGTATGCTGACGTGAAAACAAAGCAAGGCTACAGAGAAGTAGGCACAGCTTCTCCAGACAGCAGCTCCGAGCAGCCCCTGAAACGACCTGCAAAGGGCGTAAAACACCCAAGGAGCAAACCCTGTAGGACCAGCCAACCAACCAACCAACCAATCAGCCAATCAATCAGCCAATCAGCACCGACAGTTCATAACCCCAGCCAATCAGCACCTCTCTTCCTGCTCTTGACAGGCCACTTCCCAATTTCTCTTCCTCTGTCTAAATCTTGTCACTGAGACAATCTCCCACTCTTCCTCTGATTCAGGCAGTGGCATTAACCATTTCTATACCTTCTTGAAATGTCAGGATTTGTATTGGACACTATTTCCTGAAGTTGGAATGTGCTAGCCAAATCTCACAATCATCAGTTTGCTCCCTAATTATTTTCTAATTTAGTAAAAATATTCCTGTAAAAATAAAAATTTATATTGTCAATTGTGTGTGTATGTGTCATATTGTGTGGGTGTGTAGTTCATTATAGATAAATGTGTGTGTACATTTGTGTACATATATTCATGAATACAAATGTATATGTCAGCTTTCTTTTACTGTGACAAAATACCTGAGATGATTGACCAGAAAGGACAGAGTTGGTTTTAGCTCACAGTTTCGTAGTCTCTCTCATCTTGGGCCTGTGATGATGCAGTACATTGCAGCAATGCAGCAAGCTGTTTGCTTCATGGTGGCCAGGAAGTGAAAGAAACAGGAAGGGGTCACCTTCCCAATAGCCCTTTCAAGGGCACCCTCCATGACAGAGCTTCCTTTCATCAGGCCTCATCTCCTAAAGGTTCTACCACCTACAGGTATCCTCTGGTGACTTAAGCCTGTGCTTGGTGGTCCAGACCAAACTGCAAGGATTTCCTGAAACATTAACTGATTCCATGTTTTGGAACCCTACTAAGTTCCAGGTACTGTTCTGCATATAAGGATCCAGTAATGGACAGAATAGACTAAATCTTTTCTTGATGTAGATTGGGACAGATCCAGGCCAAAAAATACATATTATGTAGAATGTGGGTGTCTGCATATATACTGTGTGCATGCATACATGCACACACACTGGCTGCAACATAGCAAGTACCCAATAATCAGGTGCCTATTAAAATAATGAGAGTTGCTATTTATTGATTATTCTGAGTCTGGAGCTTTTCTAATTCTTAATCACCTTATAAGATATAAATATGATCTTTATTTATCCATAGTAAACTGAGCCATGGGCAGAGGAAAAGAAGCCTTCATAGTCTTGGCATTCCTAATGCCTCACACTGTCTATGGTGGCACATGGGGAGCCCTAAATAGGTATCTTTATCATCTGTCTATCTATATCTATCTATCTATCTATCTATCTATCTATCTATCTATCTATTGTGGTGGTTGTTATTGTTTGAGACACAGTCTCCCTGTAGCTCAAGCTGGCCTGTTACTCAGACATGTAGACCAGGCTGACCTGGTACTCAGATATGTAGACCAGCCTGGCTTCAATCTCACAGAGATCCAGCTGCCTCTACCTCCCAAATGCTGAGATTAAAGATGTATGTCATCATGCCTGGCCTTGATGATGTATTTATTATGATGAATAAAAAGCAATCAGATGTTATGTAACATAATGATTTAAATCTTATCCTAAGCAGACAATAAACTATACATAGTCATTGTTTTGCTGTCAATTTAATGTTTTCAAATAAAAACCCTCAATAGGTGGGCTGGAGAGATGGCCTAGCGGTTAAGAGCACCGACCGCTCTTACAGAGGACCCGGGTTCTATCCCCAGCACCCACATGGCGGCTGAGAACCGTCTGAAACTCCAATTCCAGGAGAACTCCAGTTCCAGAGGAATCTGACACCCACTTCTGACCTCCACGGCATTGCACGACACGGGTGCACAAACCTGCATGCAGACAGTACATTCATACACCTACAGAAATAAATAAAAATTAAAAAAAAACCCTCAATAGGAAAACTTGATTCTCCAGATCATTCATGCCTATGTTAAACCTCTCTGCACTGATTATCACAATTGTCATTTTCAGAGAATTATCATTATATGTTTTAGGATATGACAGGACAGCAGGCTTGATACTGGGGATCAAAAACATGGACTGTGACTGAGAAAAAGATGAAAAACATGTTTGGCAGAATGAATGAGCTCTGGTGGGGTGGGGGCATAAGGAAGGGGGCACGGGTATAGGTTTGATTAAAAAATTTGTATGAAATGCACAAAGCTTCAATAAAAATTGGCTTTGAAAAAAAATGGACTGTGATAAAGTGATGACAGGCCCACCGTGGGTCCCAGTGCACCTGGCAGGTGCTCTACCCTGAAGCCACACCCTCAAGCTCATAGGAGAATGGATGCTATGGTGAAGTGAATCTAAAAGTCCTCTTTGAAAATGTGCAAAGAGAGAATCAGGAGCTGAGGGAGGGAAAAACGTGTTTGAATGTTAAAATGTGTAGGAAACCTCAAATAAAAAACGTAAGACAAAAAAAAGGGTAAGACATGAATCAGGGCCTTTAGAAGTCTTTGATGTTGTTGTTGCTTGTTTTTTGTTAGGCTGGCTTCTGTCTCACAGAGATCCTCCTGGCTCTGCCTCTCCTTCTGCCTCTATCCCTGGAGTGCTGGAACTAAAGGCATTCACTACCATGGTTGGCTCCTCTTTAGAAATCTTAAAGTGTGGTTTGGAATGTAGAACATGAAAGTGGAATGTGTGCTATAAGTCAGTGACTTAGAGTCAGTGGATCAACATGATGGACAAGCTGAAGTTCAGAGAAGAGAGGGGCTCTAGGAGCAAAAGCTGCAGTTACACAACCCCCTTTTTTCATTCAAATATCCATTCAGAATTAATGAGACACAAAGGAAACTGAGCCATAATCAAAGAAATGAAGTGTACATACAGGTAAAAAGCATCAGGTAAGGTCTGCCGAATCACAACTGCCAAAGAAAGATGCTTTAGGAAATCGAGAGAGATTGCATCCAGTCTGCAGGATGTAAGAGTAGCAGATCCGGAAAGGGGATTGGGATTCAAACGGAAGCTTCGGTCCAGGTTGTTGATATTTATTATGGACTAGATTTGTTTCTCCTTAACTTTCTTTTTTGAGACAGGGTCTGCCTTTTTCCCCGGCTGGCTTGGAATTCACTATGTAAAGCAGGTTAGCCTTGATCTCACAGAGATCTGCCTACTTTTGCCTCCTGACTGCTAGGATTAAAGGCATCTGCCACCATACCCAGCAGCGATTCATGGCTTTTTTATCTTGGTATTAGTTTTAACCTTGTCCATCTGGTTTAGTTTCTATGCCTTTTTGGCTGGGGTAGCTTATGTAGACTTCTTCACTGGAGTAGCTTATGTAGACTTCTTCACTGGAGTAGCTTATGTAGACTTCTTCACTGGAGTAGCTTATGTAGACTTCTTCACTGGAGTTTTCCCCTCAGTTTTATCATCATAAAAATCACCCTTGAAAGAAACTGTCTTGGGGCCGGAGAGATGGCTCAGTGGTTCAGAGCACCGACTGCTCTTGCAGAGGACCGGGTTCTATTCCCAGCACCCACATGGCAGCTAAGAATCATCTTTGACTCCAGTTCCAGGGGAATACGACACCCTCTTCTGACCTCCGCAGCATTGTACAACACGGGTGCACCAACCTACATGCAGACAGTACATTCATACACATAAAAATAATAAAATTTTAAAAAAGAAAAAAAAGAGAGACTATCTTGCCAGGTGTGGTGGTACACACACCTTTAAGCCCAGGCCGGCTGGGACTACAGGGAGACCATGTCTCAAAAAGACCAGAATAATAAAAAGACTGTCTTGCCCTCTTGCCTCCTCCCAGCAACCATTGGTTCCCAAATGTGCCTCATGTGGATTGAGGTTTCTTACCCACTTCCTCATGTCTATGCTGAGATTTGGTCTAGTTTGAGCTTGCATGAGACTTGTGCATACTGACGCCATTGCTATGAGTTCATATGAGCAACCACCCAGCTGCCTGGGAAACTGTCTCCGTGTGTCATCCACCACCTCTGGCTCTTCCGATCTTTCCACTCCCTCTTCTGCAGAGATCCCTGAGCTCTGGGAGCAGAAGCTTGACACAGGCGTCCTCTTCAGGGATGAGCACTCCTGCTCTCTGCACATTTGCCAGTTGTGGGTTTCTGTGCTCATCACAATGTGCTGCATAAAGAAGCATCTGTGATGAGAGTTGAGAGATGCATTAGTCTATTGGCACAATAATAAGTCATCAGGAGTCAGTTTGAGATCATTATTTAGTAGAAAACTAGCACTAGGCTCTCCCCTATGTCCTGTGAGCTGTCTAGCCTCAGGTTTCTAAGCCTGATATCATTGTCAGGTATGGGCTCCACCTGTAAAGTAGACCTTAAATCCAATTAGGTGGTTGGTGGGGACTGGAGAGATGGCCTAGCGCTTAAGAGCACCGACCACTCTTCCAGAGGACCCGGGTTCGTTCCCCAGCACCCACATGGCAGCTGAGAACCGTCTTTAACTCCCGTTCCAGGGGAATCAGACACACTCTTCTGACCTCTGAAGCAGTGCATGACATGGGTGCACAAACCTACATGCAGACAGTACATTCATACATAAAAAAAAAAATGAAATAAAGCCGGGTGTGGTGGTGTGCGCCTTTAATCCTAGCACTTGGGAGGCAGAGGCAGGCAGATCTTTGTGAATTCAAGGCCAGCCTGGTCTACAGAGTGAGTTCCAGGACAGCTAGGGCTACAGGGAGACCCTGTCTTGAAAAGACCAAAAATAAATAAAAAATAAAAGAAAATTAAAAAAAAATTTAAGATAAAAAAAGAAAAGAAAGTGGTTGTTTACTCCCGTAATATTTAGGCACCATTGCACTGGTGGGCATAGCTTTCCAGGCCAGTTGTTTCATTCACAGGATTCACAGCTTTATGACTGATGATATTTTTTCCTTCTGGTTGTAACCATAGCCCCTTCCAGCACTAAATGCTAGCCAAACCAGTCATTCTTAGGGATAACTGCCACTCATTTTCCTCATTGTCTTCCTTACAGTGACAGTCTTTGTTGGCCTTTGGTTCACAGTTGAAAGAACTAGTTCTGAAGCCTCCGGGGCTTCATGTTCACGTCTTTCAAATCTTCCATGGGGTGGTGGCTCACACTTTGGTGTGAGAGAATCTAGACTGACTATTGGTCCTCAAAACAGATGTACGGCACTGTCACACCAGGAACATGACATATCCCTTTCAGCTCTCTTTTTGGACCTTGCAATCAGACTCCGTCTTTTCCCTTTTCCTAAGTCACCATTATTTTCCTAATCAGAGATGAACTTGGTCTTCAACCTATTCCATAGTCTCTTATTTCTAGCTAATGATGTGGTTTAGTCAGTCCATTAACACTAGCTAATGAGACACATTGAGTACAGGCTATGGGAAACATATCAGAACAGGGTAATAACAGAAGGGGAGGTTACAGTATCCTTCCCAAACCTGAACTGTACACACCATGGAGGCTGCCAGTTCCAGGGGATACCCCTGCTGTTCCCCCATCCTCTAGCCTGCTGGACCTCTACTTCACAGTCCTTGGCCACAATTGGGCACCAGTTCTAAGCCTGGCCACTTTCAAATTCTCTTTTTCAGCAACACCAGCCTGGGTCCCATTGCAGATGACTCACTCACATGTTAATAAAAATGGGGTTCTGGTCAGTAGGACCATAAACTCCTCCTCCTGAAGCTTTAGCATGGCCCTCTTCAGCACGGCCCTCTTCAGCATGGCCCTCTTCAACATGGTCCTCTTCAGCATGGCCCTCTTCAGCATGGCCCTCTTCAGCATGGCCCTCTTCAGCATGGCCTTCTTCAGCATGGCCCTCTTCAGCAGGGCCCTCTTCAGCATGGCCCTCTTCAGCATGGCCTTCAGCATGGCCCTGATCTCTGCCCTTCCTGTGGTGTCCTTGTTTACTCAACAATTTCTCCAACAAATCTCTTCTCTCTCTCTCTCTCTCTCTCTCTCTCTCTCTCTCTCTCTCTCTCTCAGATAAATACTCTCAGTATCTGATGCTTTCCATTGAAAAGAGTATTTTTTTTTTTGGTCTTTTTTGAGACAGGGTCTCCCTGTAGCTCTGGCTGTCCTGGAACTCACTCTGTAGACCAGGCTGGCCTCGGACTCACAGAGATCCGAGTGCCTCTGCCTCCCAAATGCTAGGATTAAAGGCGTGCGCCACCATGCCCGACATTTATTTATTTCTGTATGTGTATCAATGTACTGTCTGCATGCAAGTTTGTGCACCCGTGTTGTACAATGCCGCGGAGGTCAGAAGAGGGTGTTGGATTCCCCTGGAACTGGAGTTCTCCTGGAATTGGACTTTCAGACGGTTCTCGGCTGCCATGTGGGTGCTGGGGATCGAACCCGGGTCCTCTGTAAGAGCGGTCAGCGCTCTTAACCGCTAGGCCATCTCTCCAGCCCGTAAAGAGTATTAAGTAATTTATAAATTGGTTCTATATAGTTTGGGACTCTAAATGAATGGAGGTGGGAGTGAAGACAATGAGGGTCCTCCTATGTTAGAAGACAAGTAATTAGTTACAAATACCAATTGATGTGTCTTCTGGTCACCCGAGGTCATGTGCACATTGGGGTAAGATTTCAGAAGACCCAGTAGCTGCCACCTAAAGCTGCTTAAGCAAAATTAGAAATGAGAATGTTCGCCTCTTAGCACATTGACTAACTAAAGTGAGGGGACAGCCAACTGTGTCCCAAAAGTCTCCCTGTGAGCACAAAAGCAAAGTCAAGGTCTCACCAAGATGACACAAGCCAGAGTCTGAGAACACTAACAATCAACTCCAGAAAATTGGTACCTCAAGCTACAAAATTAGACCTCCACATACATATCTCACAGAGCTTCCTGTGTGGATTCCGCATAATCAGGACAGACTGAGGTCCTGGCAATCAATATTGGAACATGGGGGGGGGGAATTGGGGCACCTAAGCAACACCCCCCCCAGTCTTCCTACTGTATCTCTAACAGAAGCATCTAGAAGAAACAATGCTGCAACCTGCTGGGCTCCATGCCCACTTTATGGCCAGAATTTGAACTTAACAGGGCCTGGGGTGGGTGGGTTATTGCAGAATCGACACAGAGAAGAAAAGAAGTTACGCACAGAAACTGGCTAAAGAATGTTATTAAGACTGAAGAGATTGTGTTGGCATGGACTTTGAGAATAGAATGTGTGGTTGGTGGTTTCATTTACTAAGTAATCCATAGTCTAATTGATGGATTTCAGATGGTTTCTCAATAGAACTATTGAAGAAATGGAATTCACTCGGCTCTCTGGATTTCGGGAACAGTGGCTCTGTGACATCACAGTAGCTGTTGTAACTTGGATTATAGCCCTCTGCATTTGTGGGTGTACGTGCGCATGTCACATCATGCTGAGTAGGAGCATCTTGAGCACATGGGATGTCGTGTGTGTATTATCATCTAAGGAGAATGTAATAGCCACCATACACAGCTCCCTGACTGGTAACAGAGCCCTCTTCCTGAATACAATCCTTGAAAGTAGGATGGGCCCATGGAGTCTTTGTTTACAGTATATGAAGTCCTGCACAACACCCTCCACCACTCCAGCCACTGCAACACTGGATGGAGCGGTAAACCAATGGCTGAGCAAGCGAGCAGTCGGCCCTGGGAGCAGGCAAAGTGAAAGTCTGCAGAGAATTTAACAATAATAAAGCCAGCTAGAAATCAGTCTGTTTTTTATTATCCCTCCATGCCAATAATTGCAAACAATGTTAGTGATAAAATGCTCCTTCCTGAGAAAGCCTTTTGTTGGTCTCAGTTCTAAACAGTTGCTGTGTTACTGTTGAGTTTTATATATGCATGTAAGCTTCAAAGCAGCACAGCCCTTGTTATCCTTTACATATGCATTCAACATGGAAGTTAATTTGAATTCCCAATTATGCAGACACATGGACTCAGCCTCATAGATTTGTTTCGGGTAAGTTCCTAACAGTTGGGATTACTCAGGCTCAGTCTGTGTGTCCAACCCCCAGGCCCTAGTGAAGATTCACAGTCAGCAATAGTAGCAAAGTGGTTGCAAAAGCAAAGTAGAGCCAGAGTCACTCTGATGCTGTCACATTGTAAATGCCAGAAGAAATCAAAGGGGCAACATCTGAAAACCTTGGCCATCATCACCATCTCATCTAAATAGGACACATACTAGACATTTTAACTAAAAGTAATAAGTATATATGAAGAATTTTTCACTTGGCCAGAAATTTTCCAACCATGTCGACATTTTCATGTGTGCTGGCTTGAGAAGAGGGAACTTCAAATGGGGAATTTTCTCTATCAGACTGGCCTGTGGGCACGTTAGCCAGGCATTTTCTTGATTGTTGAGTGATGTGGGAGAGCCCAGCTCACTACGTGTGGTACCACCTCTGGGCAGGTGGTTCTGGGTTATATAAGAACTGAGCACAGGCCAGAGGAGCAAGCCAGTAAACAGCATTCCTCCATTGTCTGTGCTGCAGTTCCCACCTCCAGGTTCCTGACCTGCCTTGAATTTCTGCCTTGGCTTCTCTCAGTGGTGGACTGTGAGATATAAGCTCAAAAAACCCTTTTGTCCCCAAGTTGGTTTTGGCCAGTGTTCATCACACCAATAGAAACTATCTAGGACAACATGCTTCCAGAGTTGGTCCCATGACACAAAGATCCATGTGATGGTGTAACTCCTTGAATTTGTTGTGAAATAGGGCTTTTGTGTATCTCAGCCAAATTTGTTCTTAACCGTTTTCTTACTTATTGTTTCATATAAAATAAACTAGGAGGCCCTAGAACCACTGCTGCCACCCATCCCACAGCCACCCTGGATTACACGAGATAGTTCAGACTAATGCCAGGAACTAGAACCCCTTGAGCCAAACCAGTTTCTACTTCTGGAAGAATGTTTTCCTACAAAGATGACCCAGTGGCAAAGGAGGAAGAGAGCTGGGAAAGGTCTAGGACACAGAGAATTCCATCATCCGAAGTGTCTAAAACATGAATGTCCACCCTGCTCCCCTGTGCATGCTGTCAGGATAAGCTGCAAAAATGCAGGACTGAGTGGAAGATGGGGTAGAGACGAGGGTAAAGGGACACAGATGCTGTCCTGGTTTGTCTATCATTGCTGTGACAAAACACTCTGACACCAACTTGGGGAGGAAAGGGTTTATTCAGCTCACATCTCCTGGGTCACAGTTCATCACTCAGGGAGCCCAAGGCAGGAGCTCAGGGCAGGAACCTGGAGGCAGGAGCTGAAGCACAGGCCATGGAGGAGTGCTGCTTACTGGCTTGCTCCCCTGGCTCATGCCCAGCCCGCCTTCTTATACAGTACACAACCTGCCCAGGGTGGCACTACTCATTGTGGGCTGGGCCCTCCCACACTGCTCGACCATCAAGACAGTACTCCACAGACGTGGCCACAGGCCAATCCAATGGAGCCAATTCCCCAGCTGAGGCTCCCTCAACCCAGGTGTGTCAAGTTGACACTAAAGCTATCCAGCACAGATGCCTAGGACCATCTAAGGTTGCAGGCTGTGCCCGGAGAGCAATGTCAGTGTGTGGAGACCACTCGCACTCTAAGCAGCTGTCACTGACCTGCTCTCGGCAGTGCCAAGTAAGGTAAGACCACCCTGATTTCTCCATGCTCCACCCCAAGGGTCACAGCAAACTGGCCCATGAATGGACTCAAACACACTGAATAAATGAGCTCATGCAGGAACTTTTAACTGAGCATTGGGAAAGCCAAGGTCAGAGTCTGTCCTGCCAAGGTCAGAGTCTGTTCCGGGGTGAAACTACTACCGGTTCTTGCAGGCTGAGGCAGACACAGACAAGCGGGATGACCAGGGAAGGCAATTATAGGTGGCATTTGGGCCTTTTGCTCTAGCCACATCAGCACCCTCTCCAAGCTTGGTTACATACACATCTTGGGATTCTAGTAGGCACACATTCCCCTTTGTGCTAATGATATGCAATCAAAATGGCACAAGATGGGGCCATAGAAATGGCTCAGAGGGCAGAGACATTTTCCCCAAGCCTGATAACCAAAGTTCAATCCTGGGGCTCCCATGGTAGAAGGAGAGAAGGAACTATTCAGTTGTCAACTGATCTCCCTAGATGTGGGGTATGCATAAATACCTTGAATAAATAAATAAATAAAATTTCAAATGACACAGCCAGTGTAAACCTTATATTTGCATGTGCTAGGTTATTTTTTAAAAAGCAAAAAATAAAAATACAGAGAGAAGTGAGAAGACATCATCCGCCCGCACACAGAACCCAGCTGCTGGCTAGGACTTGTGGTTCTGCACCTGGGAGCTCACACTTGAGCTTTTCACACTCTGTGTATCTGGTTGTGCTGCACACATTCAGACCAACCATCCCAGGAGGATGGACCAGAATGCCTGTGCCCTGCTGCAGTTCCCATCATAGAGTCCCTTTAGCTTGGATCCCAGCTGATGGACCTTCCTGTCCAACAATCTCACATACCCCCTTCCAGTGGGAAGGAGAAATCTCTAAGGAACTATGTTCTGGGATCCAGAGGAAGGAAAGAAGGAAGCTAACAGTGACCTACACCTCCCATGTGCCAAGCTCTTACATAGGCAGTCCCATGTAATCCTGACGACTGCCACCTGACGGCCCCACCATCGCTGGCTGCCTCCCTCCCACCTCTCCTGTGTGAAGCGCGTTCCCTCAGCAGATGCTGTTCTTTTCCCATGCCATCCCAACCTACTTTATTTATTTATTTATTTATTTTGCCTTGTTTGTTTCACAAGAAGCTGCACATAGAGAAAGCTACTGCTGTTTCTTGAATACAAGTTGCCAGGGGAAGTCTCTATTTTCATACCAAACCTGGCTTCATGGAGGACACACTGATTGTTGGCTGCTTTGCAACTCTGACAAAAATGTCTCTAATCTGCTTCGATGTACATCAGATCGGGAGCTAGCCTTGCAGTTCAACCAACCAACAATTTCTAATGAGCTAGAAAGGAAACTGGCTTTTAAAGGACTAGGCCTTGGCCTAGAATCCCCAGTACAACTGGAAACACGGGGCCTCAAAGCAACGTGGCCCCTATTCGGCTTACCTCCGCTTGCCCGCTCCGCACCTCTCACCATCCCTTTTCCAGCCCCTGAAGACCACAGCAAGACTGTCTTCATGCACGCAGCCATGAACAGTTACACAATGCCAAGGGCTTCACCCCAGCAGGGGCCATGTTCTGCCCTCAAGAGGCGCCACAGAGAAGTGGCGATGCCACAGCCCAGGACTGTCTCTTACACAGGCTTCCCTTCCACCCCGCTTGTCTTCTCCCAGTCAACATCAGAGTCATAGGGCCAGTTTCCACAGCCATAGCCAACTAAAGCCAGACGCAAAGTCACAAACTCAAATACCCTGGGGTCTATGCAGGTATAATACAAGTAGCTGTCACTTTATCAAATAGACAGGACTGTGCTCTCCTCCTGGGCCTCCCCGTGGCTCCCTCTTCACCTCCCTCCCTGGACATCCAAGAGAATCCTCTGCAAGGTGGGGCTTCCTTTCTAGACTGATTGTTTTATTTTGTTGTTTTGTTTTACTTTTCATGGTGCTGGGGATGAACCCAGGGCCTTGCACATGTCCAGCAAGAACTCCGGCCCACCCTTTTTCAATTTTGAGAAAGATTTTACTAAGTTACCCAGTCTGGCTTTGAACTCACTGTGTGGCACAGGCAAGCCTTGAACATGTGACGTCTTGCCTCAGCCCCCACAGTGGCTAGGATGGCAAGCTTGCAGGCCCAGGCTACCCCCACCCTTTTCAAATGCCACTACTGCCCTCCATCTGATTTCCTGCTTTCCTTTGCCTGGAGAATTGGCTACTGCGTTGGCTGAATCACCCACCTTCGTATTCATGGTCACTTCCGCTCATGTCCCAGTCTACAGCTGCAAAACAGCAGGTAAGTCCTGTTTGTTTCCTGCCATACCCTCTGTCACTATACAGACTGGCATAGCGCTGCCCCATAAATACTCACCCAGATGTGTTAAGACCTCCTTTCACCTTCACAACAAACCTGTGAAACAGGCATCATATTATGATGATGGTGATGATAACAATGCTGACTTTAGAGATGAAGAAGGTGGGTGCCTGGGCTGAGAGACTGGTCCAGAACCCAGACTCGAGCAGTCTGGCTTCACAGCATACAACAATCACTACACTACTTTTCATATACTCTGCCATGTGACAGAGGTAGGAGGAACTGACAATTGGAAAATAGTCACCCTGTCTAAAAATATTCTATTTTCCAAAATCCTGTTCTCAACAACAACAACAAAAATGTCTTGTGGCCTTATTTAGCCCCCAAATTAGATGAGGATTGACCTGAGTAGGGATAGCAGACAAAAATAGACTTTTATTGGTAGAAATGGAATAGATTTTTAAGAAAGACTACTCAACCCAAGCTCTGGTGTTGAGGAATCCATGGGTGTTTTTGGCTTAGCAATTTGCTCTTTGGTAATGAGATCCCTACCAAGGAAGTTCCCAGGAATGCTGCCGGAGCAGTGAGCTGGTGGGACCCTCTGGATCTTCAGCAGCAGAAAGAGTAAAAATAGCACAGAAGGACCTTCTTGGAGAGATGATTTCAGGAGCCCTCCAAATGCCAGGCTGCCCATCACTGCTGCCCCTTGCTGCACCACCACAGAAGAAGGCCAAGTTACAGAGCCACGGACATACGCAGGTCTAGGCATACTCCATGGAACTAGGAAATCTTACTGGGTGCCCTCTACGCCTCCTCAAAAGTGGGTCGTTTCTTTAGTGGCTGGGTAGTGTAAGGTTAAGACACCAAGACAACCCATCTGGCTTCAGCTCTAGGCATCTCACACTAGCGTGTCCAGTTCAAGTGGGCCACGGGTGAAAATACCCACAGCCTTCAGAAGCCGTAAGGATTTGTTGCCTGCTATGGTTACATTAGTATCATGACCCAGACTTAGGAAAGAGGCCCTTTTTTTCCTTACAAGGCAGCTGTGGACCAAATAATAACCAACTCAGTCTTTTCAAGCTAACTGAAAATGACTGATAACTCCTTCAGCAATCATGTGATTCCCTGAACATGGAGTCTGTGCACCGCTGCGTGATGGGGTGGCACGGACAGGCATGGGCAACAATATTTCCAAACAATGAGATAAGCGAGGTGCTAGATGTGAAGGCTGGAAGCTGCAGGAATGCAGAGGAGGGAGCCGCTCCTGGTTCAGGGTTATGTTGTTTATTGGAGGAAGAAACCAGCCAACCGTGGCTAACTTGGGTAGAGTCGTGCTGGAGGAAGGGAGTCCCTGAGGAGCTGGACGGGTTAGAGCAGGAAATTCCTCACAATCCAGGAAGGACTGACATTATCACGATGTCCACCCCTGGCACGGGCAGTCCCAAGATGCAGGAAGTTGAGGCAGAATCTACTTCTCCATGCACTTGGGCTCAAGTCCCTTCTGCGGTGGTAATGTCACACCATTCCCTGCACACTCTGCCTGTCAATGAGCCTTTAGGTCTGTAAGCAGATGTCAACACCTTCTCTGTACACCACAGATAGGATCTTGCTTGACCCCTACCATCAGACTTCTGCCCTTGCCATACTAGGTTCAGACTTCCGCCTTGCCATACTAGGCACAGACTTCTCTTCAGTCTCTGTTCTTTTTGTAAAGTAGTAAAATAGAACACTGTGGGGGCTGGAGACATGCCTCAAGCAAAGAGGACTTCCTGATTTTGCAGAGAACCCAAGTTTGGGTCCCAGCACCCATGTCAGACAGCTCCCAGATGCCTTGAACCCCAGCTCCAGGGGACCCAATATTCTCTTCTGACCTCCCGGGGTACCTGCACTAATGTGTTCAGAGTTCCCCCTCCCCCAGCATATACACATAATTAAGAAGTGGAAATAAATCTTAAAAAATAGATTACTGTGGAACTGTAAGGATTACTGGGAGGATTCAAAAAGAACAGGCAGGCAGAGGACACACACAGCATGCTGGCACGGAACACTGAGTTCAGTTGAGAAAAGGAATGGGAAATGCCTACACAGCAATGCGAACTAGTTGTTATAGGTGTTGTTGTTGTTGTTGTTGTGAGGAAGCTCCATGAGGGGATTTATGCCTATGCTGCCCAAAGTTGTACCCCAGGGCCTCGAACAGTAGCTGGCACCTAGTAGGCACTCAGGCATGTTTGTGGAATGGACGAATGAATGCTAGCTTAGAAAGAGGTACCCAGCAGAGGCAGGTGGATCTTTGTGAGTTCAAAGCCAGCCTGGTCTACAGAGTGAGTTCCAGGACAGCTGGGATTACAGGGAGACCCTGTCTCGAAAAGACCAAAAAAAAAAAAGAAAGAGGTACCCAATTGAGAATGCAGCAGGCAGGAAGTTAGTTCCTCCTGGATTTGACCAGCTCTGCAAGTTGTTGCTGCCCCAGCTGGAGCAACCCCTTCCCCCCCAAAGTCTGCCACTTTGTGGCCAGGGGTATAAGCCCCGCCTCTCTCAAGCTCCATCTCCCCCCTCCCCCGACCCTGCCATACTCCCAGGCCTAATTCTTCCTTACCTCTCTTTGGCCCAGCTGGAGCTGAGGGTGGGGTACCTGTGCATCCCTGTTTCATCTAAATCTGTTCCAGTCACCACCTCCAGGTCCAGGCAATTTTGGATCTGAGGGTATCAAGAGTATTAAAGGATGAATCGTGGACGTTGTGGCTGAGACATGGACAGAGAGAAGGCTGGGTCCTGAAATAGTTGTGAGGCTGCGGAACATCTCAGAATAGCTTTTGGCTTCACCACAGCTCTAGGCTGGAGCCTTGCACGCACTTGAAAGGGCCCAAATATATAGCTTGCACAGGCAGCCTGGGGCGTGGGAAAGTCTTTTGGGTGGAACTGTGAGTCACCAAACAAAACCAAAGACTATCCTTGTTTGGGGAAGAACAGAATCCTCAGAGGCTCTGATAGTTCAGCCAAGAGATGGTGATAGTGCAATGTGAGGTGCTGAACGTGCTCACGACTGAGTGTGGTGAAGCCAGGAGAACCATGAAATGGACGCTTCTGAACCCTCAGGAAGGATTTGAAAGAATTCAACTCAACGAGTCAGTAACCTTCCCTGGCATTTGGAGGTCGCATGCCCCTTAGCATCACTGACTACCGGATGTGCCAGGCCCTGTGTCTTAAAGACCTTACCCTGCTTCATTCTCACCAGAGCTGGAGTCTGTTCCATAAGATCGTAACCATTAAAAATTTTGGCATGATAAAGTGATGGAGCTGGGATTTGGATGTTAATCTTTCTGATTCCATACTTGACAGCTCGACTTTGCAAGTGGCATGATTCTGACATTTTGGGAGAGGACAGTAGTGGAGATGCTGTGAATACTGCCCTCAGGTACTGAAAACTATCTCTAAAGCTCTGTGGAAAAGCTGTACAAAGCACCAATACTGGTGAGACAGGATCTGGGGCATCCTGGACCCCCCAGATGGCCTTCTAGTCCAAACCCTGCTCCTGTACCCAGCTTCCCAGGGAGATACCAGGAAATGAGGTCCAGAGGAAACCAGAGGAAGCCATGGGAAGTCCCCTCTCCTCTCCTCAGGAGATCACAGGAATTGCTGTTTTTGCCTCTGGGGTCCTAAATGCCAACTACAGGATGTACCACGTCCCCTCCCAGGGTCCAAGACATTCTCAATATAGACAGCACATTAGTTGTTCCAATAACCATGGTACTGAAAGGAATCACTGCTAGAAGCAAGAGAAAAAGGGTTAGAAAATTTCAGTCTTAACCATGACCTAGGTAATTCAAGATCCTGTGCCTGTCTTGATGCCCAGGACCCTCAGAACTGCCAAAACGTCAGTGTTCCATGGTGTTTTCTTCCCCATCTCAGGCTAAGACATGTCTCTCCAGGGCTGTGCTGGGTAGATGGTGAAGGGATTCACCACCAGGGGGCGATGTGGAACAAATCCCCTACCTGCTCTCTCCGGAAGAGCTTTTTTTTTTTTCCTCGCCGAAGTCTCAGGACAAAACAGCCAACAAAAGCATTCTAAGGGATCATCAACACTCACATGGAGAGTCTTTAAATTTCTTGTTTCCTGTGATAAAGTACCAGAGGGTTCTGAATGATCAGATACCTTACAACATAGGGCTGCTGCCTCACAGCTTGCCTGATCATTAGCAACATTGTAGCAACACTTTAATTGGCATAAACAAATGAGTAAAGAAGCAGAGCCCTGGAAAAGGTGACTGTGTCCCACACTACAGCCACGTGATAGAATTGCATCAAGGCCTTGCAGCGATTCCAACAGGGCAGGGTGGAGACCTATTGCCAAATGCAGGAGAACTGAACCCCACTGTCTCTTGATGTCAGCCGTAGGCTTTTAGCAAACCGACCCCTCCATCACATTAAAGGCATTTTGAAATTTATTTATGTTCTTTTGATGGTGGTTAATCTACATATTTACTTTGGTCTTGGGGCATATGATTTAGAAATTTATATTCGGTGTTGTGTATGTACACATTAAAGTATCATAAAACTAGATTAGGTCAATACTGGTGAACAGTGACCTTTTTTTCTCATAACTTATGTCACAGGTGTGATCAGACTTAAACTTGGCCTCCAGAGTGCTGGGATTAAAGGTGTGCGCAACCACGCCCAGCATAAAGTCAGGAAAGGAAGACTAGAAAAGCCAGGGTAAGAAGAAGCACCCATATTCCTAGGAGAAAGTGACTTCACAAGAATAATTCCAGACTGTGAATCAGAAAGAACTGGAGCTAGTGGGCGTGGCTACTGTAGAAAGCTGCTTCTCATCTCTAGGCCATGGCTCCTTTGCAGGTTTGTTTCTGTTTCTTTAAGTCCACACCAGACATCACACCAGACAGTCCATAAACCTGAGTTTGTAAATCAGATTACCACTTCCTTTTGAAATTTTTAAAAATGTTTTATTTCTTTTTCTTTTATCTGTATGAGTGTATTGCCTGCATGTGTATAAGTACACCTGCAGAGGTCAGAAGAGGGTATGGGATTACCCTGGAACTGGAGTTACAGAGGGTTGCTGGCTGCCATGTGGGTGAGGGAACCAAACCTGGGTTCTCTGCAAGAACAGCCAGTGTTCTTAACTGCTGAGCCATCTCTCCAGCCCTCAACTTCCTTTTCAGGGTAAATATACAGCCAAGGTCTTTCATTCACAGCAACGTGTGATGGGTGTGATGGTTCCCCCACACACCTGGACCACTTGGTCTGTCTTAAGGCTCAGATTTATCAACATCAATAGGTATTACCTTTTATATGAGATGTTCACAACAACGATTTGGTAAGCAGAGCATAAGATTCTGCAACAAAATAAACGAACAAAAACCACCCAAGGTTCAGAGGTTAACGGAGTATCTGGGAACACAACTGTAAAGGGGAGCCTGGACATCTGAGTCTAACTCTTTGGACCCTGAGCCTTATCCTTCTTGTCCTGCGGTTTTCACTGCACCATATTCAGGGGACTGTCGGAGCGGCGCCTGTCTTAGGCACACACAATCCCAGGCATTCAGGTTCTTAACTCCCGTCTTCATCATGAGATGCCCAGATGTGGCACCTTGGTGTCCCCTAACATCTGGGGAATAAATAAATGCCCGTAGGTTTGATTTTGACTTAAGACAATAAAGGGCATAGCCATTTCCTCTTTCTTAGAAACATCTTCTCACTTGCCATCAATAAGTTTCCTCGGGGAGAGAACAAATACTTTCATTCTACAACAGATATGGTGTTTGATCCTTTTCTAAGAGGGAAGGGGAAGGTAGGGAGTATTATGAGGAAGACAGAACTAGAGGAGGAAGAAGGAACTAGGCTGGTGCCCAGATAGTAAACTTGAGGTCTTTTGCAGTTCCCGAGAATGTATGACGTGTGTGTATAACCTAAGCAGCCAGACGAGACGGCTGGTTCTTGATCCTCCTATTTTAGACTCAAAACTTTTTTAAAAAATTAAAGCCTCACATGGAAAGTCAGTTTATGAACAGGAAATGTGGAAGCTGTAATTGGGGGCCTGGGAGCCACCTCTTTCATCCCACAGCTCACACAGCGGCTTCTTGGAACCTCAGGGGCTCTACTGGGCACAGTTTGAGAATCACCTGAGTAGATCATGTGCCAGCTGGGCTCCAGGGAGACAGAGATAAATAGTGTCCCATCCCTGCCAGCAAGGAGCCCTCAGATGGCTCCAATGCAGAATGATAAGGACTGTGAGAAAGGCACACTGTGGGGCAGAGAAGAGATGGCAGCCGAGTCTGGAAGAAGAGGCCTGCGACCAGGAAGCCCCTCAGGAGGAGGGAAGGCTAGGGCAACTTTCAGAATGTTGTGTAAAACAAAAGTGGGAAAGTTTAACGTAAAAATTATGTGTGAGGCCACTGTACAAATGACTCTGGCCCCTGTATGGTAACTCAGAGGCTAGGCAGTCAAAAGGCTAGGTAACATTCAGAGACAGCAGGAGTTGATCCTACGTCAATTTCTTGCCAAACTGCCCCTCTCCATGAAGTCACATCATCTCTCACATAGCAAAGATGAGTAAGCAGCCCCTCACAGTGGCCTCAAAGAACCCACTAAAGGTGGTCATTTTCAGTGTACAGAAGGGACAGCAGCCTCTCTGTGCCAGCATCACACAATAGCCTTACCCACCATCTACAGCCTGCCTTTCTGTAAGCTTCAGGTGCCCTCTCCTTCCCTCCTTGCTTCCTCCCCTTCCTCTCTCCTTCACCCATCCTCCCTTCTCTTCCCTTTTATCCATTCTCTCTCTCTCTTGATTCAGAGGTTGATAAGCCTCAGGCATGGGGAGGAAGAGAGAGACTGAAAGCTGAGGCTGTCTCTCAAGGAGACAGGGTGGTTATAGAAGCCATCCACCTCACCCCAGTCCAGCCACCATACTTCCTTGAGAAGGGTCACAGCCCTGAAGAAAGAGGTCAGGATTGGTGCCTGCCTCCTGTTACTGCTTGGGGAGGAACTGTGGAAGCAATTCTTGAACATCCTTGCTGACCGCCATTTTGACTGAAGGGTTACTGCCATCCAGCTAAATCCATGCCTGGGCTGGCAAGCCAGGGACAGCAAGTCTACGCACTGATGACATGGAGACGGAGGGTCTTTCAGCTCTCTGACACCACCGTCATCTGACTTTAGTTCCATTGATGTTTCTGGAGCCAATCAGCTCTTAGACCTCTGAAGTGAGGACAGGAGGGGGCTACCTGCAGGGCATGCACAGGCTTCTGTGGGTGAGTTTTTCTGGAGAGATGATCCTGTTTTCAGAAGACTCTAGAGTCCCCAGAATATTAATTTTAATATTTCATTTTTTATTTTATGTGTATGAATGTTTTGCCCTCATTTATGTAAGTACACCATGTTCATACAATGCCCCATGGAAGCCAGAGGAGGGTGTTGGATACCCTGGAGCTGGAGCTAGCTGCCATGTGGGTGCTGAGAATTGAACCTGAGTCCTCCGGAAGAATACCAAGTGTTCCTAACCACTAAGCCGTCTCTCCAGCCCGAATCCCTGGATTACTAAGAAACACATTCCATTCCTGAAGTTAGGGTGCTGTGAACAGAGACTGATTCTCATACATTGAAAGGCAGGTGCATAGACAATGGCCCCCACTGAATTTTGTGTGGCTTCTTAGGAAGAAGAAACTGGAACCAGGGGGTAAAATTTCAGGGAGGCCAATTTCAGCTCAATATAGGGACAAGTATTTGAGTGATGTGAAAACAGATTGTCGTCCAAAACACTAAGGTCCTTGTTGCTGAAGTATTTAATCAGCAGCTGTCCTCGGTGTTGGGATGTGAGGCGGAGTGAAGGACACTTGGGCCTGGTCCAGCTCTGTTCCAGACTGACTGAAGGAGAGCTGTTTGCTGAGGCCCTCCCAGATGACGCAGAGACAGGAAACCTTGAGCTGCTGCTCTCCCACGGTCTTGGAAGGGTCCAGGTGTGGGGAGTTGTTTGGGTGGATTGCTGCTTGGTTCTTACCATGGCCTTCAGATGTCATCTCCACTCGGTTTTATAACCTCTGGGCTCAAGTCTTCACAAGTTGGACAAAAGACTAGACTTTGTGCACTTACCTGAGAAGGCTCCATGTATGGCCTAGTGTCTAGAAAACACAGAATATGTGTTGTTTTACTTTAAGGCAAAGTTTCTCAAACATATTCTGTGTTCTGAGTAATGAAATGTTTACGGATTTTTCTCAAAATTATTTTTGCAGCACATGAAGAAAAACATTACATTTATGCAGTTCAGCCGGGCGTGGTGGTGCACGCCTTTAATCCTAGCACTTGGGAGGCAGAGGCAGGCAGATCTTTGTGAGTTCAAGGCCAGCCTGGTCTACAATGTGAGTTCCAGGACAGCTGGGGATATAAGGAGACCCTGTCCCCAAAAGACAATAAATAAGTAAATAAATAAATAAATAAATAATGTAAAAAGGGAGCTGGGGAGATGGCTCAGTTGTTAAGAACACTTGCTTCTTCCAAAGGACCTGAGTTTGATTTTCAGCACCCACATGGCAGCTAACAACCCTCCCAAACTCCAGTTCCGGGGGATTGGACACCCTCTTCTGGCCTCTGCAGGCTCTGCACTACACTAACACATGTAGCCACAACACGCATACATAGCAAATGAAAATAATATTTTTTTAATTCTTAAAAAAAGAAAAGAAGGAAAGAAAAGAAAAGGAAAAGGAAAAACA
The DNA here is from genome assembly GCA_009823505.1 of Rhizomys pruinosus. Taxonomy (NCBI): domain Eukaryota; kingdom Metazoa; phylum Chordata; class Mammalia; order Rodentia; family Spalacidae; genus Rhizomys; species Rhizomys pruinosus. Next base: position 1,489,103 of record VZQC01009467.1, on the reverse strand, counting down.
ACATTCTCCCAACGGAATTTCCAGAGACTGAACACTGATCAAGAACTTGTCAGCTTCGGGCTCTACTGACAGCGGCTCGTAGTCCAGCTCACTGAGGCAGTCTGTGTAGCTTGCCTTCATGTTTGAACACATATTTCTATTTTGTCAATATTCTTTGCATAGTGTTCTTTTATTTGTAAGTTCCCGCACACTTGTTTCTTGTGGAACACTGAAAGGAAAACTACATGAGAGGCAGCGTCCTGTGGCTCTCCACCTGTCCAAGTCCAATAAGCAAACAGACACAGCACTTCAAAGGGAAGGTGGGCAGCACGGCCTTCATTTCATCAAAACTCACGCGGGAGAGCTGCTGGGGTGAAAACAATGGTTCTGGAACAACCTACTATGGATTATCACAACACTATCACAGACTTGTTTCCTAGGGGCAAACATTGCCTCTTATCCTGGTTTTCCTTGTTTGTGAAACTGCCCCACCCTCTGAGGCCACCTGGAGGGAGCGCCAATTTCCAGCAGGCAGGACTGGTCCTAAGGGCTGGGAGCCCCTGCGGCAGATCAGAGCACTCAGAGAGCAGCCAAGAAACCCCAGTAGCTGGGCCTCTAAGAGTCACCCAAGCCTCTGGCTAGCCAGGGCTGTTTCATTCTGGCTTTAATTGGTATGGGTGGAGGGTCCCAAGCCTAGAGACCTCAAACCCAGCCAGAGGAGATTTGTAGGGTAGGGGCTTGGAGCCCCTCTACTATCCTGTAGCCTCTACACTGGCTGGAGGTGAGCAGAATCCCCCCTCCCCCGCACACACACCATACACACCACACACACCAGACACAGCTGCATGCTGTTCAGCAAGAAGGAGAACAGTTCTCGAAAGTGCCATAGGGATACAGAAAGCCAGCCAGAGTGGCCCAAGGCCCACCTACCGTGATGTCCAAGATGCTAAAAAGCAGAGAAAGCAGCTGGCTCCCCTTTCTTGTCTTGGTAGATCTTACAGCTTGAAGCTCCCAAGACCTCTGTCCTCTGCAGGGAAAGCCAGCCTAGCCAGGGGATGGCCGGCACCCACTTTATCCCCGGGCCATCAGAGCTTCAATGTCATTGACCCTCTTAGCATCAGCAGAGTAAGAACGGGCAGATGCCTTCCCTGCCCAGCTTGCTGCTGAGTCTGGGGCCTTGGACCTTTGTCACGGCTCATCAGAGGCACATTCAGAGTTTGAAAACAGATCTTCTAACCACCACTGCAGGCTCCCCAGCATGCGGGCACTTTTGTCCTCACCCCTTCCCTTCATTGACAGACGCTGTTTAGAAACTGCTATACCAACTCTGGGGTCCTTTTGTGAAATGTGCCAGTTGACCATCACTGTAGTGTCTGCAGGGCAGAGGAACTCAGGGAAGCTCAGAGATGTTCAAGGAACAGGTCAGAGTGACGGAGAAAAATCGGAGCTGGATTCAGAATGTTGAAGAACTTTCTCAGAGGGTAAAGGGTTAACTCATGCTGCCTCTGCTTTGGTTTATGTGAGCCAGTTTGCCTTCATGAGGCACGGCTGAGGACAGGCTCTGTGCCCAGATGCCCTAAAGGCCATCACTGCATGTGGAGGGAAGAGATGGAAATGATGGTCCAGCCCAAAGCATCTTCCTTTTTTAAAAAATGTGACATAAGATCCCACACACACTCCTAAGACTTTCATTTTTTTTAAAGCAGGAACAAAAGAGTCTCGATAAAGCAAAAGTGACTCACTTAATGGAACCCCAAAGAGAGGTGAGTCATGGACACGTATGCCTCTGTGGTGTGGGGTAGCACAAGGTAACTCCCTGAGCACTAGTTTGCGGTGGGAAGACAGTGGCTCTATGGACCTGAGCAAGCCTGGGGCCTGGGCTCTACAGTGTTCTCTAAGAACAAGGTGGTAGTGGCGAGCATGGCCTATGCTACTCCTGAGGAGAAGGGGAGTGTGGTTCCCAACCACCCAGAACACTTGGCCCATGGGGTTTCACTTTCTTTTCACTTCCATAACTCTCCTAGTGGGGAAAGGGCCCCCTGCCACCCTGTGGTGCTCCATAAATGCCATACAAATGAATGAACAAATGAATTGATGAGAAAAGTGTGATACAGACTCGGGCCTTATCTTTGACACAGACACACAGGTGGCTGACAAGACAAAGGACCATTCCTGGGGCTTCTGGGAATAGCCAACGCTACAGCATGAAGTAGTATCCAGGTGGTCAGGGCGGCCTGCACTGCTTTGCTCCTCCGTCCTCCGTCCTGATGCTTCGGCCCAAGCGTGGCCCAGATGAGGCTTTGCTTTCTCCAAACGTCTCCCCCATGCTCAGTTCAGCAAATTCTCTTAGGCCTCAATGGGAGACCTCAACAGAGACCCAGAACTGGTGGGGATGTCATGGCTCTTTTCCTCTCTATTCTCCCTCACAGATAGAGAAACTGAGGCCAGGGAAGGAGCAGTGTCTTGGCCTAGCAATAGCTCAGGGTGCCTGACCACACACAGAGCTTTCTTCCCCGGCCCTGCTTCTCAGAGGTGCGGGGCTGTGACCAGCCAACCAGAAGCCCCAAGAGTACAGAATGCCAGAACTTCATGGATGATCCACAGGAATGCAGAATCCGCACAGAATCAGCAAATACTACTGAGCACCTGCCAGTGCCAGGCACTGGATTTGGAAGATAAAATATGGAAGTTCAGTAGCTTCCTGCTCCGGCCAGGCCACTGCTGAGTAGGCCTAGGCCCCCCGGCTGTGTCTACCCTGTTCTTGACCTAGCCTGCCTCTGGCCTGATGACCTCCATGCTTCGGATTCCCCCTCTTACGGCTTCCTGTTGGGTTCTCCAGCCCACGCCAGTGAGCCAACTTCTGAGCTGAAGGCTCCCCTTTTACCCTGAGATCCTGGGGCCTTCCAGAGCCCATACCCAGTCCTGGGTGGCCGAGGTCCCCTTGTGCATCAAGTGTGCTCTGAACAGATTCATCTGGCTGGGGGTGGGGAGGGTCAGTAGGACCCAACGAGCCTTCTCTCCAGACAGCAGAAAATAGAATATGCCAGGAAGGAAAGCAGACACAGGCACACAGTAGTGCAGGAAGTGTTGGAAAATGGTTCTTCTCAGCTATGCTTTGAGTAAAGGCTGGATATACCCAATCGGGGAGAGGCCTCAGTGAACATCCAGTCAGCCCTTCAGGTCACAGCCCAGAAAAGGGAGGGAATCAGGCCTGGCTGTGCTGTGCATGGAGTAGGAGACTTGGCCTACCCTCCAGAGTCCGTTTGGGTTTGGTTGTCCTCCTGTCTGGGGCCATGGTTCTGCCAGGCCTGGATGAGGCTGCTGGAGGATGACACTGCTGCACAGCTCTGCTCTGTCACCCTCCAGCAGGCCAGGACAGAAGGCTGTGCCAGTGCCAGTGGCCCCTTGATGAACCGGCTCCAACTAGCTTGGGTGCCCCTTTGGCCTTACTCTTAAAGTTAAAGCAAGCTTGTACCTTTGAAGATGTAGCTCCAGAGTTAGATGGATGGGATACAGGGAGGGTGTAGGAGGTGTTGGGGTGAGGAGGGCATCAGCCCTGTGTGAGCATCAGGTCAAGTCTTTTCCCTTGTGTCTTCGACTGCCGTCTCTCTGCCTGGCCAGCCTCAACTCAAAATATATTGAATCTACACCTGGGCCCACCAGGCTATGGAGGCCCAGAGTCTGCTGCCTCCTTGGCTGGTTGCAGTGGGAGGCAAGCTTTGCCCCTAAAACTAGAGCACACAGAAGGGTCCCCACCCACCCCATTCCTAGCAAACACTGCTAAGCCAATTAGCCAGGACCCCCGAGTGAAGAAACAAGTATTATGCAGCCCTGTAAATACTTGGTACCTTCTAGTCTTCAAGAATTGGTCCTCAGGCTAGAAAGATGGCTCAGTGATTAAGTAAGAACACTGGCTGCTCTTGCAGAGGACTTGAGTTCGGTTCCCAACACCCACATGGTAGCTAATAACTGTCTGTAACTCCAGTTCCAGGGGATCTGACACCCTCTTCTGACCTCCGCAGGCATTGTACAACACAGGTGCACTTATATATATGCAGGCAATACACTCGTACACATAACATGAAAATTAAATAAAAACATTTAAAAGAGTATCTGCATATAAGGAAAATGTAAGGTACAAAGTAGTACTGTTGCTAAGCATGAAAGAAAGTCAGGTGAACTTCAAAGCCAACAGGAAGAATTTGACTTCTTCTTGTGGTGGGCGAGTGTTAATTATACAACCATTACAGATGATGGTTAGTATCACAATAAACAGCCCTGTGAGTCAAAATTAATAGAAATACAATTTAGAGCATACATATAATTTATTATGACTATATGTTCTGTTTTCCTTTCAGCTGCTGTGATAAAACACTCTGACCAAAATCAACTCAGGGAAGGAAGAGTTTATTTCAGCTCACAGTCCATCACTGAGAAGGCAGGGCCAAATTCAAGCAGGAACTTGAAGGCAGAAACCACAAAAGCCGCTTGCTAGCTCACTCACAACCTAGGGAGTGACACTGCCCACAGTGGGTGGGTCATCCTCCTTCAATTAATGCAATATCTAATATTGCATTAATTGAAGATACCCACCCTTGGCATGCCCAGCAGCCAATCTCCCAGGTAATTCTAGGTTCTATCAAGTAGGCAATTAACACTGACCATCAGAGCTACTTCATATAATAGAAATAAGGGTTATTTTCTGTTTTAAACATTTTCCCACTTTTTTTTGAGACAGAGTTTCCCTGTTACCCCAGTTGCCTTAGAATTCATTACATAGACCAGGCTGGTCTTGAACTCACCAAGATCCACCTGCCTCTGCCTCCTGAGTGCTGGGAGCAAAGGCATGCGCCACCACGCCAGGAACGTTTTCCCATGTTTTAAGAGTTATGATGTAATGGAAATAGCCACTGCTTTTATTTGTTGATTTGGTTTTTTTGTTGTTTTCACGGTGCTGGGGATTGAGCTCCGGGCCTTACACATCATGCTGGCGAGTCCTCTACCCCTGGGCCGCACTCCAACTAGCCAGGGTATTTTTGAGAGAGAAATCATAAGTTCCTTCAGCCGTCTCTGGGGTCTCAGTGGTCACAGAACCTCATGGCCCCCACCAGGGCTTTCTTTAGTCCCATGTGCCAGCTGGTGATCTTCTTGAGGGTGGGGCTGAATCTCAGCCCCTTCCATATGTCTTGGTTTCCTTTCCAGTGGACAGGCCAGAGCTTCTTACATGTTTGACAAATATGAATTGAACCCGAAGCCCTGCTGCTCACTAGAGTGTGCACCCCAAGATTGTGAGGCATAGTCACTTTCTTTATTCTTCATCTCTAAACATTATCTTTTTGTACAAGAGTTGGTTCCCAATGGAAGACAGACAGACTAGTGCTAGGCTTGCCCTTGTGTCAAACAGAGTCATAAAACCGGACAAAATATCTAAAGCGATTTTCCTGCACTGAACACTGGGCAGTGCAGAACAGTGCACAAGGCATCACTGGACTGGCTTCCTGCCTACAGAGACTTCCACAGCACGAGGCAGAAGTCCAGCTGAGTTGACAAGGCAGAAGAGGAGGAGCGGGGCGTGGGTCGTGGGTGCCTGGGGGGGGTACAAAAATCTAGCTAAGCATTTTCCACAGATCTTGAATCAAGGTCTGCAAGGTTTGGGTGTATCTGCTTCTGGTGACTCTCTACCTTATTGCCTAGCGAGATCACCTGCAGGACTGAGAGCAGACAGAAACCTCATGCAATGTTGGATACTAAAGTTCCAGGCACAGTGGTGAGAACTTACTAAGCACCCCAGGCTTTCAGTGAAAGAGCATACACAGGAGCCCCCCTTTATTCATAGGGGTTGCATTTCAGACCTCACCAGATGCCTAAAACCATAGATACTACCAAATCTACGTTTTCTTCCTACATACATACATATGACAAAGTTTACAAAGCAGGCACTAAGAGACTGACACTGGTAACAAGTATGAACTAAAGCCATAACATAAAATGGTCATTTTAAACAGATTTTTAAATTTACTCTTTTCAAACCACAGATGACAACAGATTACTGAAACTGTGGAAAATGAAGCCACAGATAATGGGGGAACCATTGTATTTCAGAAGCAGGAAAAGAGGCATGTTCTAGGACTGAGTTCAAAATGAAAATAGACCTGACAAAACAGAGAAGAAAGCACAAGCCTTATAGGACCAAAGGGAAATGTAGTCATTTAACCCTTCATTAGAACCAAGCTCACAAAATATCTGGACTCCCTACAAAGTATCAACCACAAAGCTAAGCACAGGACAAAACATGGCCAGACATGTGAAGACCCAGAGCCCATCAGCCCACAGTCAGGAGGAAAGCAGTTCCCATGGGAATTGTTAAAGAGGAGGAAAAGCGCCAGCTAGCGGGCTGTATGTTTTGGAAGGATCAATTACGCATCCAGAGGAAGGACGGACCTAGATGGAGACCCGGGGTCTTATCAGCAGATGACGGCACAGAAGGTAGGAGGGTCTGGACTAACATCCTGATGGTCCGTGAGTCTTGTGGCTGTTCTAAAATTACAAAACATCAGTCTGGACACACCTTAGACAGCTTCCTGTCTACCCCTCTCATTACCTATGAGAACAGGAACGAGCCTTTGGAGGGAGGTAGGTGATTTTCCTAAGAACCCACCCTGGGATTAGAACCAAGCCCGTAACTTTCCTCTATCACATGGTCTCCCTATGACTACCTTGTGCTAAAGAGGGCTCTGAGATGACTAATTACACACATTCATCCTCAGCCATAGTTTCTGTGACAATACCAAGGTGTCACTTCCTCTTTCTTCTCCCACATAGAATGAGGTTTCCAGTAAGCCATCGGGTAGAAATAAAGGGGTGACAAATGTCACCACAGAGCAGGCTCCTGATGCCCGCACATATGAGTGTTGGGACGTTAAGTCTTCTGCATTGCAGTTCTAAAAGGTAACTAAATTCACAACGAATCTGTTTAGTTGTTCTCCAGAAACAATACGGTGAGGGCAAGGCTGTGGCTTTCATCTAGGGCAGGGCTTACTATCAACAGAGGAAAATATAGCCCATGCCCTTGTTTCTACTTGCAAATTTGGACCAGACAACACATAGCAGCCAATGAAGGATCTTGTTGGATAGACCGTGTCCTCTCCTGATCCTGTGCATAAAACCAGGGCATCCACGGTGCTTCTGCCATTCACACCCCTCCCAGGAGACAGCCTCCTGCATTCACCACACATCCCCGAGCAGTATTTGTCCAGTCTTTCCAGAAAATACTTTCCAAGCACTTGGCGTGTCTGACAGGAAAGGGGCTCCTGCCTGCAAAAGTCAGCTCTCCTTGGTCCCTAGAGTTGCCCAAGTCCAGGCTGTCCATACAAGGGGTTCAGTCGATCAATGGGTTTTGCAAGACTTGCTCCTGGTTAGGACTCTGTGCTGCCTCTCACTGCAGGATACTAGGAGGACTATGCTGGCCAAGCTGAGCTGTGAGTTGGCTGACCTCTAAGACACCTCCCTACTCCACAGTAGGTCACAAAGGAAAAGAGGTTAGTGCAACTAAGCAGCTCCTGCGTGCCAAGGCAGCAAGCTCTGCTAACACGCATGCCATGAAACTTAATCCTAAGCAAACTCTGTGAGGCAGAGTTTGGCTCCTCACATCCACTGATGGTTTCTTTGTTTGGTTGGTTTTTATTTGTGAGGTTGCCGGGATAGAACACCAGGTCTCATACATGCTAGGAGAGTACTGTCCTATGAAGATATGTCTTCGGCCCTTATCAACCAATTTTACTAGTCAGGAAACTGAAATGTCAATGATCAAATCTTCGTTCCTAGCTTGTCTCTCATATCCAGGGACACGGATCATCCTGACTCTCACACACTCCTGCCTGCAAAGTGGGAGGGAGGGCCCAACACTTGGGAAAGTGTTTGAACCCTGGGAAATTGAAACTGAGTCTACTCATGCTATACATCTGGGAGGGAGACTGAGAAAGCAGTTTATTAACGCAAAGAAGTCAACTAACGCATGTACGCACGTATTTTCAAGCCATGATGCAGCATATGTAAATTTTAACAAGTGGATTATGTCACGTGATCAGAAACCAGAACCAAAAGCTAGGGTCTCTCTCTCTCTCTCTCTCTCTCTCTCTCTCTCTCTCCCCCCCCCCCCCACATATAGAAACCTACACACATGTATGTGCTGTGACTCCTTACATATTGGTATAAATGTGTCAACAGATCCACACTAGTGTGTCTCAGGTAAGAACTATTTGTCATTTTTTTCATGCATAGAAAAACAAAACCAAAAGAGCTCCTATTTTTATTTTCAAAATCATCTTCAAAGGCCCATATATGCTGGCTTGTCACATCAACATCTGTGTTTTCAAACATTCAGCTAATCATTTGAAGTACATGAAGTAGCATATTCTGAGCTTGTAGGAACCAATCAGAAGGCTGCACCCAGGGTGACTTACCCAAGTGAGCAGTAACTAAGGTTCTCAGAATGTCCTTATCTATGGACTGCATGTGCTAGAACTGGGAAACCAGACCTGCAGTGTGAGGTTTGGGGTAGAAGGGATGACCTAGCAGATCTGAAGTAAAAGAACAATATGCCTACAGTCTTGATCTGAGGTTCCCATAACTACAAATAGTCAACAGGACCCAGAGTGTTGGGCTTGTTTTAAGAAAGTACTTCAAGTTTTTCACCAATGTGAACAGGTCATGAGGAGAAAACAAGAGCTTACTGGCCCAGGGCAAGCTGTGCACACTCCAGAGGAAACTGACAAGGCCTACAGCCCAGCTGTGAAAAGAACCATCAGGAGACTGGGCTGAGATTTCTGTGAAGGGCTGAGCAAGACTTCCCTAGCCACAGCGAAGACACACTGCACCAAGCCAGACTTCTGATTCCTCTGAAAGGGTGTCTTTGCTATCCTCTACCTTGGGAGAGAGAGGGGCCCCACATGTCTGCCATACAACGTCTGTCCCCAGCACCCAGCCCCTGCTAGGCCTACAGGAGACACTTCACAAATAACTGCTGACTAACTGAAGGTCCATCCTTCCTGCTCTGACGAATAATATTTTGGGGGCTACCACAATTGTCCCCTTCTCTAAGGACACATAGGATTTGCTGAACATTTGAGAGCAAGAGTGCTGTCAGTGGATTAAATTTTATCCATCAGGTGTTGGCCGAGCAGCAGCAGCCGGCACTGCGCATGTGGGTTTAGGTAGCAGGGACACGCACTGAGGCACTGTAAGGAGGCGGCACATCCCTGGTAGTAACTGACAATTGACCACAGTGTCCTTCCCAGGAACCAGAGTTGGCCAAAGGACTCTGTCTCAGCAAGATGCTCCACCCTCCTGCAGCCTTTGCTGGGGACCAGAATTTCCCTTCAGCACGAGGCCTGTTTATCACCCTGGCAGTGCATAGGTGCTTAAGTGCTGCTTCTGTGCTGAACCAGAAAAAGGCATGAACAGAAACTCCTCAGTGCTCTAACACCATAACTGGGAATAAGACAAACACCTGTAGGCAGAGCACCCCTTCCTTCCTCCCTCACTGGCCCGGGGCCACCTGTGTAATGGTGTTAGGAACAGAATGCTTTTCAGCCTAGAGAGTTCGAATCTGCAGTGGTCCCCATGGAAACAGGATAAGCAGGGAGGCCTAACAGGTCTGCCCCACACTGGTCGGAAGCTCCCTCAAGGCCAGATGCCCTTATTTCATACCAGGACTCTTCTCCAGGGTCCCTGCTACTCTAGACTGCAGGCTGCTGGCCTTGAGCCGTTCCTGTCCTCCCACACTCTCAGAAACAGGCATAACCAGACCCACAGGTAGGCCACTCTCCCCACCATCCATCACTGTAAAAATGGTCTGGTTTCAGTGGCCTTGTCAGGTGGCCTCTTCCCTTCCTGAAAGTTGCTGGGTAGGAAAACATTTAGAAGCCTTCTGCTGGGAACAAGTGGTCTCCAGCAGAGTCTTCAATCCCTGGCTGTGTTTTCCAGGGCTCAAGGGCAATGTGACCAGCCAGCAGCTCAGGGACATTGGCCAAGAGCATCTTTCTAGGACATCTTGCGTTACCGGCAGAGAGCCAAGAGTATGGTGTGAAGACGCAGGCTGTGCAGTGACACCACTGCCTTTAGATGCTCCGTCATCATGTCACCACCCCAAACACGCAAAGGTCCTGGGTCAGTGCAGACCACAAGCCAGGCCTGCTGCGCAGTTTCTGTTTGGAAAGTTGTACCAGGCTTGCTGGGGAAAGGGACTGTCCACTTGTGACAAATGCAGCCTGATAGCTCCTATAATCTGATAGAACAGATGTTCCCCAGAAGGCACAAGTTCTGAGAAGACTATTAAAGTGAAGCTAAAACTAGTGCTTGAAGGAAATGTCAGCTCCGTTTATTGCCTTAGTGATATTCATTGTATCTTTACAAAGTTAGCCTGGACTTTTGGGCTCAAACAACAAGGACTTAAAGAGGATTTTTTTTCCATGTCTTAAATGAAAGAAGGCAGTAAATCATTTCATGTTTTAAATAAAGATTATTATAACTATTGAACTTGGAGCTGAAGAGGTGGCTCAGTGCTTAAGAGCACTGACTGCTCTTGCAGAGGACCCAGGTTCAATTCCTAGCACCCACATGGCAGCTAACAATGATCCATAACTACAGTTCCAGGGGATCCAATGCTTTCTTGTCATCTCTGTGGGCACTGCACAACAGGTGCACTTACACACATGCAGGCAATACACTCATATACATAAAATAAGAGATAGGTGAAGGAGGAAGAGATAGGTGGATCTCTGTGAGTTCAAGGCCGGCCTGGTCTACACAGAGAGTTCCAGGACAGCTGGGGCTACAGGGAGACCCTGTCTCAAAAAGACAAAAACAAAAAAAACATTCTTTCTGGGCATGGTAGTGCACACACCTTTAATCCCAGCATTCAGGAGGCAGAGGCAGGAGGATCTCTGTGAGAATGAGGTTAATCTGGGTTAACTGTGTGGACTTAAACATCCAAAAGGAAAGTATAACAAAAAATGGTCAGTAAAGCCTAAGAAATTGTACTTTAGGTGGAAAACTTCAGATCTTAGTAAAAGACCCAAAGTAGCCAGTTTCTTGAGTTTCTTAGCAGTCCTGTCTGTGTCAAAGGCTGGGAATGCCCAAAACTGTGTCCCCCCAGCCTTGTCATGGGGAATCCTGAACAGCATAGCCCCCATGGCTGTATCCCCTAATCGGACTCCTAAGTAATCTTAGGCCTCATCACTCATCCTGGCAATAGCTTGCTGTGTCATCTGGTGCTTACAAGACCATACCCAACAACTCAGCTGTACGATTTTTAATCAATTTTTGCTTGCTCTCCCTTCAGACAAATAGAAATGCATCCCTGTTGACAACGGTGACACCCAGGTGTAAAGCATCTCACCCTCTTGTGCCATTAACCCCCGCTTCATCATTTCCCCATCAGCTTGAAGTAGCTAGAATGAAAAACGTCACCACTTATCCCTATGACACAAAAGGGTGGAATGTAAGGTTGTAAGCCCACCTAAGTTGGAGATTTTCCAGGAAGCCAACTGAGGTAGAAGTTCTAAGAAATAGCTGCAGTCAGGCTTCTACTGATACTGCTCACAAGCCTCGGTTTATCTTGAGATGCTTCTACTGATACCAGCCACAGATCTACCTACACCCTAATTCTCCATCTCCTCGCCCCCACCTCCCTTGTAAACTCACTTCCTTGTGTGCCTGGGTATAAAACTGCCATTCTGGGGACATTCCAATGTTGGTCATCCCAATCCCAACACCAGCAGGCCTGCTGCCATGCCTGAAATAAACATGACTTCCTTTAAGAAAAAATAATAACATTCTTGCCAGATGTGGTAGTACACACACCTCTAATCTTAGCATTCAGGAGGCAGAAGCAGGAAGATCTCTGTGAGATGAAGACCAGCCTGGTCTATAAGAGTTCCAGGCTAACTGGGGCTACAGGGAGACCCTGTCTCAAAATAAAGACAAATAAATAAATAAATAAATACATAAACAAACAAACAAACAAATAAAATAACATCTCTCCACTATCATCTGAGATCTGGATTTGGGGGAATAATCTGAGACATTTGGTACAGAAGAAAATCTGAAGAAGCTAGTGGAAATTTGACATGGCCTTGCTCTTATCTGTGTCACTTCTCCAACTCATATGAACAGGCACCCTCCACCCACCCCCCATGGACAAGAACAGGCACTCCCCTGTAGCCACACCTCCCTTTCTCTCAGGATAGGCCTATTTGGATCCTGGGACAGAACCAACAGCCAGATCCACCTGCTGATGTGAAATCCAGTGTCTGAGTTACATAACCAAAATATATTCCCCCAACAGGGTCAGTCCATCAGAGCACACGTTCTCTACGATGACATTTAATAACCTGGCGCCCTGTGTATTTTTCCATGCATTGTTTCTGGCATTGGCCCAGCCTTGCGGAAGGATCCCAGTCCAGGGTATGGGCCAGAGTGTTGCTTCTTCTGGCCTCCCCTGCCATACGTTCATAGTGATCTGTCACTCACCATATCACCAAGCTCCAACAGTACTGAGCCACAAGCACTACCCAGGCAGGGATTTCTCTCCCTGCCTTACCAAGGCTCAGCATAGTGCTTTCCACATGGCACATATTCAAGAAATGAATGAAGACAAGGACTAGGCTCTTCCCCTTGCCTTTTAGGCATGGAGTGTGCTCAGTGGCAATGCACACCAGGCTCTCTCTGAACACTCACCTTCCTCCACAGACACATTTCATCTCTCATGAAGAGCAGAAACAAATGAAACTTTGCTCAAACTCACAGCCCACAGTATTCTTCTAGAATAGGGATAGACAAGCTATGGCCCATGAAATAATGTGCTCTGCCCCACCCATGCATCCATGTATTGTCTATGGTCAACACTATGGGACACAGAATAGAGGTGACTAGTTACAGCAGAAGTGACCTCCAGAGCCTCTTGTATTTATTACCTGGTCCCTTGTAAAAAGAACCCAGCCTACCTTAGACCCTGAGGGACAGGGGTGGAGACGGCAGCAGCAGGTGATGGGGAGGAGCCTGGGAGCAGGAGGAGGGCACAGGATTCAGCTGAGGCCGATCCCATGGTTCTGTCCAGAAGAATCCTCTGAAATGGCCAGGTGTGCTGAGAAGTGTGTAGGGCGGTGTAGCACAGGGGTGTGATGAATCTTGCGTGGGTGCCACGGCACAGATGCATGATGAATCTCATGTTCCTTGCTGGCTAGCTACATGATCTTAGGTGGGTTATCTCACAGCCTGAGGTTCGGAGCCCTCATCTTTAAAATGTCCATCTCATTTTCCTGCATAGACCACATTTTCCTTATCCATCCATCTGTTGATGTTACCAGGCTGGTTCTATGTCCTAGCTCCTATGAATAGAGCAGCTATAAACATGGATGTGCAAGCATCTTTGTGCTGGTATATACAGTCCTTTGGTATAGTTCAATCATATAAAAGTTCTATACTTAATTTTTTGAGAAACTTCACACTGACTTCAATAATGAAAGTATATATTAAATGGGAGAACCCAGACTCAGAGTCAAAAATCACATGTTCTCTCTCATATGCAGATCTTAGCATGTAACTTCTATATACATGTATTAGCTGGGGGTGAGTGCGAATATAGGTTATAAAACTAGAAATGAGGGGCTGGAGAGATGGCCTAGCGGTTAGGAGCGCTGACGCTCTTGCAGAGGACCCGGGTTCGATCCCCAGCACCCACATGGCGGCCGAGAGCCGTCTGAAACTCCAATTCTAGGAGAACTCCAGTTCCGGGGGAATCCGACACCCTCTTCTGACCTCCGCGGCATTGCACGACACGGGTGCACAAACTTGCATGCAGACAGTACATTCATACACATACAGAAATAAATAAAATTAATAAAAAAAATTTAAAAAAAACAAACAAAAACAAAACAAAACAAAAAACTAGAAATGAGGCCATGCAAGGGGGAAAAAGAGGGATGGAGGAAGGCAGTGGGAAGAACATAGGACCCCTGTGACCTGGAAATGCAAAGGAGGTGATGGTGGAAGGGTGCCAGGGAGAGGGGGGCGGGGAGAAAATGAGGGAAAGGAACACAATTTTAAAATAAATTAGAGAGAGAGAGAAGCCACCTATATCACGAGGTGCAAGTAACAGGAGCTGTGTGCAAACAGGGTCTGAGGCCATCCTGCCGGATGCTAGAGACTCCATGCTTCCAGAGTTCTCACAGATTCGGGCTCCAATCCTGCCCCTTGTGGCTTGCAAAATCTAGGGCTCTGGGAAGGTCCCAGGGCCTGTGTGCACCATCTTCCTCTCTCACAGGAACAGCATGGGGCACCCGGGGGATTCCTTTGCTATTCCCACTAAATCTTCAAACTCTGAGGCTCATGGGTGTTTGGACTCTGCATTTGTGCTTCCTCTGTGATGGCTGCCTCCCTTCTCTGCCTTGTTACCAGAGAAGTAGATGTGCGCCGGGGCCTACAAGCTTGCCCTGCTAACATCTTGCTGGGTGACTTAAAGCAACTTTCAGTCCCTGACTTCCAGATCAGTAAATATTGTTCCTGAAACACGGGTTGGTCTGTATTCAGCATTCCAGATGCTGCTGGTGATAAGAGCCTGTGGGGAGCCGGTGAAGCACTAGCATCTCCATCCCTCCTTGGGGAAATTTTGGTGTTGGAGGTGAGCTTCAGACTAGGGCCCAGGTTGGAATCTGTCTATTAAACAAGCACTAGGGATGATTCTTGACATCACAGTTGTTTGGAAAACACTGAGCTCAGTAAGCTCTGAGATCCCTTAGAGCTATAAACAAGTCTGTCTGCCCGAGTTCTAGGACCCACAGATTGTGTATGTGTAAGCGCGCATGTACTCGTCTGTGTGTGTGTGTGTGTGTGTGTGTGTGTATGTGTGTGTTGAGAGAGGAAGGCTGTCTCCAGGACACTGCAGGATCATTTGGACCCCTGGGGGAGCTAGTGAATAGCTGTGACCTCTTGGTCTCTCTCTCTCTCTCTCTCTCTTTCTCTCTCTCTCTCTCTCTCTCTCTCTCTCTCTCTCTCTCCTGTAAGTGGCCAACCTGTAGGCTGCACTTGCCTGAGTCTTGTGACAACTCATCATTTTCCAAGCCCCGCCTCAGCATAGGTAGGAGCTTCGGTGTCAGTTGTGGGAAAACTGCATGAACCTACGCTCTGTACACAGACACCAAGCATACATGTACACAAAGGCCTACAGCTACACACAGTCAACAACCCTGGAGCACCCATCTGCATCTCCCTAAGCCCTGGAGGCTCTGAGGCAGAGGCAAGGGACACAGCCAGCTGGGCAGGGGTGCTGAGAGTTTTGGAATCAGAAGCCTACTTGAGGAGGGAGTGTGCTGAACCACACACACTCAGGCAAGTCACTCTACCCAAGGTTTGGTTTCATCCTCTGCAAACGCCTACACATGGGGACCATCAAGTCCTTCTGAGAATTCAGTTAGGTCACCCATGAGCCTGTTTTGTAAATAGTGAAACTGCCTCAGTGTCACTTACATCACTGTTTTCCAGTTCTCTTGAAAGCAGCACCTGCACACATTGAGTTTCTGGTGACTAAACCTAGTTTTCCTCAGACTCTTGGTCTGTGGAGATGCAAATCGGACCAACATCTGGGGAGCCCTGTGCGTTGATCTTCCTGCCAGGTTTCAGCTGAGTCAAAGAAGACATGCAAATCCCCACGGTCCAAGTGCACAGCCTAGGATCTCTAGGCAAGACTCAAAAGTAAGAATGAAGAATGTCCTGGAGACTCAGGGTCACAGAGTGTTCGGGCCCAGCAGCAGGGCATGGTGGGTCCAAGGTGTTCACTATGTGGTATGCACCTCTGTGTCTGCCTTTGCGATTGCAGAAGTGCATGTTGCATGTATGTGGCTTGTGCACACATTGTGTGGAGCATGTGGCCACGCAGAGAACTTCTCCTTCAGAAGTGTGGGTGCTCAGGCTTCCTTCTGGACACTCCTCACCTCTGCCATGCTCACCAGCCTCCCTACCTCTTAACCTTCTCAAGTTTTACCTGAATGCACTGTCTAGTAAACCCCTAGGATAAACCTTGATAGACGCTAGAAGTTAAAAAGCCAAATACTTCCAGTGCAAGGGAAAGTTGTAACAATTCATTGTTCCTGCCTACCTCCCCAATTTAGAGAAAGCTCTAAATCACAAAGTGGGAACGTGACTAGTAGAAGATCACATAACTTGTCATGATGCTCCTTTCCTGGTTTTCCATGGGCAGATGTTTGTGAAGCTCCTGTTTTATATAAGCCTGGAACTTGATAGACACTGGTCAGAGTCAAGGACACTTCTCTAGAGAGGGACATTTGAGCCACCCAAGGATGTATGAAGCGGAAACAATGGGACATTGGTAAGCCAGAGGGGCAGCCCAAGGGGTCCTGGGAGGTGGCTCGGCTTGGTAAGTCTGGCAACCTGAGTTTGATCCTCAAGATCCACATGGTGGAAGGAGGGAAACAACTCCTACACGCCGTCCTCCTACCTCCACAGGTGCACTGTGGCATGCAGGTACATGCACACACAAAAACACAAAGAAAAATAAAGAAATAAAAATGTTTGGAACACAAAGAAGACCAGGCTGAGCAGGAGATGCTCCACACAGAGGGACCCTGCCCGGGGTTAGGAAGAACTTCACAGATTCAAGGGTGAAAGCAGCAAGCTGGTGAGGGGCACTCAGAGAGACCACGGAGCTAAGTAGAGGAGGCTGCCAATGCTATTCTGCAGGAGAGGAACAGCTGAGCCGTCCCTTGCCAGGGCTGCAGGCCCACAGCCTCACTCACTAAGCCCGCTGCTCGTCCTTAAACAACCATCTGCTCATCACCTCTCATTTATTTGCTCCCCCACAGTTACAATAGGGCTTTGTCCCCTCTCCTCCTTGAACCTGACTCCACACGTCACAGAACGTGCTTTGTTCACCTTCTAGTCTGTACCAACCCTTGACCCTGCCACCCACTCCTTCCCCTCCCCTGGGAACACTGTGCCCTCTGGGTTCTTCTCCATGGCCTCTCTGGCAGCTCCTCCTCAACCCTCCTCACACTCTCTCCTTGCTGGGTCTCGGGGTGGATAGTCCCCAAGGAGTCCACCCTAGGCTGCCACTTTCCTGCTAAGTGATTTGGCCGTACTTGGAGGGGCCTTACCTCCTCTCTACGAGTCCTAATTGTCCATCCTTAGCCCTCATCCTCACCTTAAGCATCAAAACTATACTGATAAATATCAGCATCTTCTCAAAATAAAATGGCCAAAGTCCCTCAACCTCCTACCCAATGTTTACTTCTGTTAGTTAGACACCATTATCTACCAATTTCCTGCTGTTGAAACTTATTCCCAAGCCTACCCTACCTGACACCAACCATCATTTCTACAGTCAATCAGTTATTAGTGTCTAAGGTGGTTTGAATGAGATTGGACCCCATAGGCTGCAAGTACTTGAATTCTTAAGCCCAGCTGATGGAGCTGCTTGCAGAGCTTTGGGACGTGCGGCTTGCTAGAGGAAGTGTGTCACTGGAGGTGGGCTTTTGAGAGTTCACAGCCTGGCCCCATTTCCACTTTGTTCTGTTTTCTGTTCATGCTTGAAGATGTGAGCACTCGCCTTCCTGCTTCCGCCGCCTCTGCTGCCATGCCTCTCCATGATGATGAGTTCTTACCCTTCTTCTATAACCATAAACCACATCAACTCACCTTGCCTTGGTCACCATATTTCATCACAGCAACAGAAAAGTAACCAATATAGGGCTGCGAGACGACCTTCCAAAATTCTTTTCCAGTCTTTCTTTCCCATCTCCACGACCACTTCCCTGACTGATGTCCCTCCCCATCGACCTCCTGGTAAAGGGCCCTGCGGATGAAACCACGATGAAAGGACTTTTGCCTCCTTGGTCGTGGTATATCTGTACACAATCATCAGCCCAGTTCAGAGGCAACAGGCTCTTTCTGCAGAGGACGAGACGTGCCAGTGCAGAAGAATATAAGACAGGCTGGCCCTCCCTAGCTCGCACAGGCCACAGTGTGGGGAGGCCTCTCTGCCTATTTTTCCCACCTGATATGACATCTCACTCTCCAGACAGACCCAGCACTTCCTATCCATCATCCATTCCCCATAACAATTTCCACCCTTACAAGTGATAGGCAGAGTCTAAGTTGGCCCTTGATGCCCCCTCCATTTTCTGGTAGTTACATACTATGCAACCCCTTTTCTTGGGTGTGGTTGGGCTCTGTGGCTTGCCTGTAACCACAGCAAAGGCAACAGGATATTATTTCCATAAGTTAATTATATAAACTCATAACACAGTCTTGCTAGAAGACTCTGTTGCCTTCTTGGTTCCCGTTCTTCTATGATGCAGGGACTGGCCCGGAGGCTCCATGTGCGAGGCACTGGGGGTGGTCTCTGATTGACATGGAGTGCTGGTGCTCAGGCCAATGACCTTCAGGATGTCGAACTCTGCGAGGACCCATGCCAGGAAGCTGGGCAGTGGACTAAGCCCAGCAAAGCTTCCAATGAAGACTCCAGCTCTAAAGCACATCTCACCTGCAGCAGAGATTCCGCTCAGCCCTGCTCTTTTATCTATTACTGTCAGAGTCTGTGAGGCAAGTTGTCCTTTGGTGCTAAGTTTGTGTCATCTTGCTACATGCCATAGGAAATGAATGCACTTACTAGAGATTCTATTTGGAGAAATGGAGTTGAGCCTTTTCTGCTAGAAGCATGTGTAAGCCATACATGCAAGGGTACTGTACTTCCCCCAGACCTTCTGGGCACTTGGCCTTGCTGGTTTCTTCTAGGCATCTCCCCCCACACCAAACTTTTCTTTCATTCCCTATACCTGTATATATATTTTTTCTACTTAGAATATCTATCCCTTGTGTTGGCCTTTGAGTCAAGCTGAAATCACACTCCTCCAGGAAGCCTTCCAGGTTGACCCCTCCTCTGGGAAGTCACAGCTCACAGTCAGTCTCTCCATCCTGCACCAATGGCAGGGTCCCAGGGCTGGCTGCTCTGAGCTCTCATTTACTATGCAGTCCCTCACCACATCCTATTCATTGCTGTATGCCCCAGACCTAGTAAGTCACAGGATGTAATTAGGTGTGTGCTGAGTGCATGCGACACTTAGCCTAACACACCTCTGCCAGAAACCCCACACTCGACCAAGAAGCTGTGTAGCCATTCTGAGTGGCAGGCATGGTCTGGCTGTCCCTGGTGGCTGTTTAAGAGTGTGATCAGGCACAGAGCTTCAGTAAAACATTGGCTTTGGAAGAAAAAAAAAAAAGAGTGTGATCATATGATATTCTGTATGCGAGGACTACCGATCAAGGGCAGCAGACCTGGGTGAATGAAAGGCCTTTTGTTGTGCTCAGAGTCAGAGCCAGGGTGAATTTGGATATGCAAGCTGACCAACCTGCAGCAGGAAGGAACAGGGAGGGGGAGAGGGAACAGAGGCTAGAGAGCCTGGCCAATGGCAGGATGCTGGGGGACCCAGAAGTGGCAGAAGTAACCGACACAGGAAGAAGTCCTCAGCAGTATGGATGTTCAGTATGAAGCTCTTGGCGTTGCCAAAAGAGGTGTCAAATTTAGAAAATCAAGGGAAGGAGGGAAATGAGACAGAAAGAGAACTCAAATATAACTGGATATTATCTGGCAACGTTAATTGCTGTGACATTAGTCTCTCCTATAAGTTTCTAGTCAGGCCTGTACTCAATGTTATGCCATATACAATTTAGTGTGTTTCGTGGACTTATGGAAAAAAAAAATGAATTTGAGGTTTGGGACCAGAGGGGCAGAACCAAGGACTCCACAGCAGGGAGACAGGACTAAGCGAATTCCAGAGTTCAGGAACTTTTGAACCTGGGGTGATCACAATAGGTGATCACAAAGGGAAACTCCTGGGAAGGGCTCGGAGGCAGAAGGCTTGAGCAATCTTATCTAGGCAATCTCATAAAAAACTGGTAGGAGTCCAGGGCAGTGGCACACACCTTTGATCTCTGCCACCTGGGAGGCAGAGGCAGGAAGATCTCTGTGAGATCTCCTGATCCACCTGGGAGGCAGAGGCAGGCAGATCTCTGTGAGATCACCTGATCCACCTGGGAGGCAGAGGCAGGCAGATCTCTGTGAGATCACCTGATCCACCTGGGAGGCAGAGGCAGGCAGATCTCTGTGAGATCACCTGATCCACCTGGGAGGCAGAGGCAGGCAGATCTCTGTGAGATCACCTGATCCACCTGGGAGGCAGAGGCAGGCAGATCTCTGTGAGATCACCTGATGTACCTGGGAGGCAGAGGCGGCAGATCTCTGTGAGATCACCTGATCCACATAGTGAGTTCCAGGCCAGCTGTGGCTACAGGGAAACCCTGTCTCAAAAAGACCAAAAGAAAGAACTGACAGGAAAGAGAGGCCAGCAGACACTGGGGCCCATAACACCTGTGCCTGTGTCCCTGGTCCCACTCTGGAGACCCAGGGCACAGAACCACTAAACGTCTGCTTCCCACCCCATCCCCAACTCTACAAGGAGGGTTAGAGATAAGGAGTACCCAGTAATATCAGCACTAGATTCCCAATGAAGCACCAAGTTCACCCACTGGCAGGCCTGGGACCCCAAGCCTCAAGTTCCTCGAAGCAGGAATTCTGTGGGTCGTGGTGGTCAAGTGCTGGTAGGGAATGCTGGTAGGGAGGCAGGAGGATGAATGTTCCCAGCCAGCCTAGGCCACACCTGGGCCAGTGAGCTGGCTCAGCGGTGAAGGTCCTTGCCCCAGGACTGACGGCCTGAGGGAGCTCAATCCCCAGAACGCACATGGTAGAAGGAGAGAACGGACTCCTGAGCTGTCCTCTGACCGCCATATCCGAGCTATGACATGCACACCCCTCAACAATAGATAGGAAGGAATTCGAAGCAGGCTTCTTAACCATTTCTGAACTTGTTTCTGATGAAACCCAAAGAAGTTAGTTGACTTGTGCAAGGACAGAACAACTATAACTGAAGAAAAATCATTTAGTCAAAAATTCCTTTTTACAATGTTCATTCATTTGGCTCTCCCGGTCCAGAGTTAGTGACAATTTAAAGACAGACCATGAATTGTAGCAAGGGAGACACCTCTGTCCTGAGGCATGCTGGGACATGGTACACATGGAGCTGGCTTCCCATTTTTCTCTCTTTTTAGGGGTCTCAAAGTATAAGCCTTGGGGTTCTGTGGCAGTGGGTCAAGGGCTTCCCAAGGGAACGACACACCATGCAGGATCCCAGGGCCTCTTCTAGGCAGAGCACAGCTTCTCTATGTGGATCATCCACCAGGAAGTTCATGTAGCACATGGGCTTCCATGAAAAAAAAAAAAAAAAAAGCCTGCCAAGCCATTTCCGCTCAAATAATAAATACTATATTAAAACAGTGAAATTACTTTTCCTTAAAAAAAAACAACACTCATTGAGACTACTCACTGAGACAGCTTCTTTGGGGCTTTCTTTTGGGTCCAGGACCATGAGGCCCTAGGTTTTAGTCCCCTCATTCCATCTTTCCAACTCCCTCCCTTGGTGCCTAGGACAAGGCTGCTTCCTTAGTCTTAAGTTGACCCTGGCTCACCCCATTTAAAGGAGGTGTGGCTTCTAGGAGCTGAAGTCCTCCTTCTTGTGCTGAGCAGAGTCTCCAGCTAGGACTACCTGCTGCTGTGGTGCAGTGGATTCAACAGAGCTGCCAGGTCTGATGGCCTTGTTCCAGACTCGTCTTCCATTGCCTCTGGTGGGCTCCAGCTCAGTCCTCTGGTGGGCTCCAGCTCAGTCCTCTGGTGGGCTCCAGCTCAGTCCTCTGGTGGGCTCCAGCTCAGTCCTCTGGTGGGCTCCAGCTCCAGTCCTGTGGCCTCCCCTTGCGCCTTCTGGCTTCCAGAGTTGTTAACAGAGGACACCTTCAACGTGTAGGCGTCCAGATCCTTGCCAGAGAGAGCTAGGTACAGGAAGGACCTATCATATGACTTCCAGGAAACCAGTTCAGCAAAGCTGAGATCCAGAGAGCCAGAAAGGACAGGGCTGTGCCCTGGGAGGCTGCCCCATGTGGTGGGCATGGGGGCTGAGACTCAGCACCAGCCCAGTTGCCCTCTTCTTAGAAAACAAGCCCTCTTGGAGGAAATCTGCCCATGGCACGACTCTGAGACTAAATTCAAATTCATGGACAGGATGGATTATGTAACCAGAGGCACCGGTTCCTCTTGGCCTCACGCCAGCACTTTGTTATTAGAAGCAGCTAAGACCATTTACTAAGTTTATTACATTCCAGACATTCTGCTGAGCACTTTATGAACATATTGGAATCAATCATATCTAAATTTTGAGTGTTATTTTCCGTTTTTCTTTGCTTTATGGATGTGTTAGTTACCACATGGTGGGATTGGGTAACTCTCAGGATTACCCAGTCAATACTTGAAGTGAACTTGAGTCTGAACAGCTCCATCTACCCCCACTGCTTCACACTGGGGGAGCCCCCACATGGTCACCATCCATGTATCCCAATCTCCTCCACAGCCCTCCACACCTTCCCACCATTGATCGCTTCCGAGTTCACACTGTTCCCTGTCCTCAGTCTCTCTTGAGCTTCCTTTCCTAGCAGTTCCCCCAGGATTTGCCTCTCTGTGGGCTCCCACATAGAACAAGTGCTGCCTCTGCCTCACTGAACACAAGGAACAGAACTCTGAGGGGTGTCTCGGTTTGGATCTCAAACTCCTAGGCTCTTCCACGTATGTGTCTGTGTTCATGGCTATGCATGATCTACCATTTGGTAATGTTCATACTATTTCAGCATTGGCAAGAAGATTTATAAATTTTCCATGTGATCTGTATGTATTAAGATAAATTTTTCATCTCCCGGATCTGTTTTCTCATCTAACCTATGTTGATAATACTTGCACAAACCCCAAAGGGATGTTGTAAGGAATAAAGTAACACATGTAAACCACTTAACACAGTATCAAGTGCCTGCATGTGAGTTACTAGTGGTAGTGTCATTTTATTTTGTGTTAGTAAGCAAAGTATTCGATACATTTTAGAAAGAATCTTATAATGAAGGTGGAAATTTTGAAGTGCTGGTGTTCAAGGGCTGAGCATTGGGCGTGTGAAAAACAAACCAACAGCCCTCACCCTCTGGGCTTCAGGATAATCCAGCAGTGTGTCACAGGACGTCCTGGGAGGTAGGAGATAAAGAGCCAGGGAGTCTTCTGGTTAGCTGGTCTTCTGAAACTGCCAGAACAGATCCCCTGCTTAACAACACTTATCTTCCCACGGTTTTAAAGAAATCGAACCAGACGAAGATTTTTCAGTAACAAAACAGCACTGATTTTAATAAGAAAAACAGCATCAGTGTTTGGTAGGTCACTTTTCTAATAGTTTTGTGCCTCTCTGCTTCTACCCCCACTTCTCTGTTCCACTCCCCACAGGCATACCCAGCTTCCCTTGCAATTCACTGACTCCCAGCCTTCCAGTCACAGTCGTGGGGAGAGGTGACTAGGTGATACAGTGATTCCTGAGAGAGGGGAAGCAAAAAGTGAGCACTGTGACCTCGTCCCTAGACAGGCAGGACTCAACTAAGCCCAGCCATAACAAGGGCCCACCAATAAGGGGCCCCTCAGCATGGAAATGCCACTCCTTTCCTCTCTTCCGGTCATGTGGGAATACAAAGGAAGCTGAAGAGGAGATGCTGCCAGGAGGAAGTGATGTTCAAACAAAAAGCAAAGGCGAGAGGAGTTTCAGAGATGGAACTGGGCATCTGGGAAGGCCAAGGCCTGCTCAGAGTGAAGCACCAGAGTGGACGGGCTCAGAGAGGATCTTGCAGAGTCTTCTGAAGACTTAAGAGATGATACAAGCCAATATATAGAAAGCAATGGGGGTGGGGGCTGGAGAGATGGCCTAGCAGTTGGGAGCACCAACTGCTCTTGCAGAGGACCCGGGTTCCATCCCCAGCACCCACATGGTGGCTGAGAACCATCTTTAACTCCAGTTCCAGGGGGATCTGATGCCCTCTTCTGACATCCGCGGCATTGCACGACACGGGTGCACCAACCTACCTGCAGACAGTACATTCATACACATACAAAATAAGTTTTTTTAAAAAGAAAGCAATAGGGTCACACTCCAAGATTAGAGGCAATGTCCCATGTTCCACAGAGCCAAGACATGTTTCTGTTCCCACCAGGCAGAGCAGACAATGGCTAAAGCACCCCAAAGGGCTTCCCTTTCTCCAAAAGAAGAAACCACGTGATAGTCTGTTCACATATACAAGAAAAAGTTCAATCTCTTTCCAAGTAACTACATTGTGAGTGAAGTTCAGCAGTAGTTTTAGAAAGGAACAATATCCAGCACTCAGTTAAAAATAAACTTCAGAAAAGAAAATATCTGCGATCCAAGAAAAAATATATTAGGTATATCTAAAGGTAGGGACACACAGGTCAGGGTGAGAAGAATCCCAGTCAACTGCAACATTCTCAGAACTGACACAGACAGCAGAATAGGATGTTTAATATGCCATTATAAAATGCCGGCAACATCCAGCACTGATAAGGATGGAGAGAATGGGACAGCATTCACTGCTGGTGGGAATAAAAACTGCTGCCACTATTTTTGAAGAGAGTTTCTTCCAAATTTGGCAATTTCTTACCAAATTAAACATAATTTTTACCATCCAATACAGTAGTCCAACTCCTAACTTACTCCAATGAGCACATTTTGCCCACCCAGAAACTTATACATGAATGTTTATGGTAGTTTTATTTCCAACTGTCAACCCCTGGAAGAAATCAAGATGTGCTTCCATAGGTAAATGCATTAACTGAGGTTTATTCAAACAGTGGTGAACCCTAGGAAAAATGAGCCCCAAACACATAGAGGAATCTTAAATGTACCTTGCTGAACCAGTTTGAAAGGGCTGTACACTGCCTCTGCCTTAATCCAGAAAAAGATGAGGGAGAAAATAGAAAAGGCAAACATGCACAATAAGAACAATGGTAGAAATGGCGGTTGGCGAGAGGGATGCAGCACTTTGGGAACCTGAGAAGTCAGGCTGCTGGGTGAACAGCGGTTGACTGGAAGCTGGGAAGGGGAGCAAAGACCAAGGAACGCAGCAAAGGCGGATGGACCTAGAAAGGCCTGGGAATCAGTGGCAGCGAAGGTGGATGGACCTGGAAAGGCTGGGGAATCAGGGGCAGCGAAGACGGATGGACCTGGAAAGGCTGGGGAATCAGGGGCAGCGAAGGCGGATGGACCTGGAAAGGCTGGGGAATCAGGGGCAGCGAAGGCGGATGGACCTGGAAAGGCTGGGGAATCAGGGGCAGCGAAGACGGATGGACCTGGAAAGGCTGGGGAATCAGGGGCAGCGAAGACGGATGGACCTGGAAAGGCTGGGGAATCAGGGGCAGCGAAGACGGATGGACCTGGAAAGGCTGGGGAATCAGGGGCAGCGAAGACGGATGGACCTGGAAAGGCTGGGGAATCAGGGGCAGCGAAGACGGATGGACCTGGAAAGGCTGGGGAATCAGGGGCAGCGAAGACGGATGGACCTGGAAAGGCTGGGGAATCAGGGGCAGCGAAGACGGATGGACCTGGAAAGGCTGGGGAATCAGGGGCAGCGAAGACGGATGGACCTGGAAAGGCTGGGGAATCAGGGGCAGCGAAGACGGATGGACCTGGAAAGGCTGGGGAATCAGGGGCAGCGAAGACGGATGGACCTGGAAAGGCTGGGGAATCAGGGGCAGCGAAGACGGATGGACCTGGAAAGGCTGGGGAATCAGGGGCAGCGAAGACGGATGGACCTGGAAAGGCTGAGGAATCAGGGGCAGCGAAGACGGATGGACCTGGAAAGGCTGGGGAATCAGGGGCAGCGGAGGTGGATGGACCTAGAAAGGCTGGGGAATCAGGGGCAGCGAAGGTGGATGGACCTAGAAAGGCTGGGGAATCAGGGGCAGCAAAGGTGGATGGACCGAGAAAGGCTGGGGAATCAGGGGCTGCGGAGGTGGATGGACCCTGAAAGGCTGGGGAATCAGGGGCAGCAAAGGTGGATGGACCGAGAAAGGCTGGGGAATCAGGGGCAGCGAAGGTGGATGGACCTAGAGAGGCTGGGGAACCAGGGGCAGCAAAGGTGGATGGACCTAGAAAGGCTGGGGAATCAGGGGCAGCAAAGGCGGATGGACCTAGAGAGGCTGGGAATCAGGGGCAGCGAAGGTGGATGGACCTAGAGAGGCTGGGGAACCAGGGGCAGCGAAGGTGGATGGACCTAGAAAGGCTGGGGAATCAGGGGCAGCGAAGGTGGATGGACCCAGAAAGGCTGGGGAATCAGGGGCAGCGAAGGTGGATGGACCTAGAAAGGCTGGGGAATCAGGGGCAGCGAAGGTGGATGGACCTAGAAAGGCTGGGGAATCAGGGGCAGCGAAGGTGGATGGACCTAGAAAGGCTGGGGAATCAGGGGCAGCGAAGGTGGATGGACCTAGAAAGGCTGGGGAATCAGGGGCAGCAAAGGTGGATGGACCTAGAAAGGCTGGGGAATCAGGGGCTGCGGAGGTGGATGGACCCTGAAAGGCTGGGGAATCAGGGGCAGCAAAGGTGGATGGACCCAGAAAGGCTGGGGAACCAGGGGCAGCGAAGGCGGATGGACCCTGAAAGGCTGGGGAATCAGGGGCAGCGAAGGTGGATGGACCCAGAAAGGCTGGGGAATCAGGAGCACCAGAGGCTTTTGAAAGTGCGAAGGTCGGTAGAGGAATGCCAGAGGGTCTGGGGATAGCTGCACCCCAAGCAAGCAAGGGGAGCCCACTCCTGCCCCACCGGAATGGAGAGTGCAGAGCTGCAGAGGCTTTAGACTTGCAGTGTCAGCAACAGTAGGGGGTGGTCCAGACTTCTTCTGGAAGTGTGATTAAGTGAAAGCTGACACACTTCACTGTGAGTCAGGCTTGTGCCTCCAGACACAGACGTCCAAAACTGCTCTCAGGAAATTCGACCAGCCAAGAGAGGACACCTACAGATGTCCTCATGAGGTGAGAGTCCAGCAAAGCACGTTCGAAGACAAAGACTGGATGACGCTGAGGCGCACAGGCCGACCGGGCCTTCTAATTAATATTTGAATAACTCATTCCAAAATAAGGATAGATCGGGATCACCTACTTCTGAAGAAAGTGATAAAATGAAAGATGAGATGAAACACAGAAACAAAAAAGGCATTGGGGGAAAGAGTATAAAAAGTGCAAGAAAATCCTGTCAAAACTTATAAAGAATATTCTCCAATTTCAAGAAGAGGGGTTGCTCATAGGAACAGGAAGCTAAACAAAGTATTTTTATTTGATTGACTGATTGATTGATTGATTGATTGATTTTGGTTTCTTTGAGACAGGGACTCCCTGTAGCTCCAGCTGCCCTGGAACTTGCTATGTAGATCAGGCTGCCCTTGAACTCACAGAGATCTCTCTGCCTCTGCCTCTGCCTCTGCCTCCTGAGTGCTGGGATTAAAGGTGTGCACCACCACACCTGGCTTAAAGTTTTGTTTTGTTTTGTTCTGTTTTTTTTTTTTTCAGACGGGGCCTCACTATAGATGCTTAAAGTATTTTTAAAAACTTTTGAGAGCTAAAAAAATGTTAACAAAAATTAGAAATTTACCAGAAAGTTTAGAAGCTGTGTTCATAAAATTAAAGAGAGTTGGAGGCAGGGGGCACAGAGACTTATGGAGAGATTAATTCTTGGTGAAAACTGGAGATAGTACAGAATTAGCTCAGAGACCCATTATTTAAATAATCAAAATCCTTTAAAAGAAAAGGAAGATTTTTAATTAAAAAATATTTTATTCTTTTTATTTGATTGTATGAGTGTATTGTCTACATGTACATAAGTGCACCCATGTCATACAAGTGCCCACAGATGTCAGAAGAGGGTGTTAGATCCCTTGGAACTGGAGTTACATATGGTTGTTAGCCATCATGTAGGTGCAGGGAATTGAACCCAGATCCTCTGCAAGAGCAGCCAGTGCTCTTAACCACTAAGCCATCTCTCTAGCCCCAGAAGATGTTTTAAAAGGAAGAAATTTTAAAAGAAATTTCTTATAACAGAAGGCCACCAAACTTAACCGATTTTACAGTCATCATAAAGACACTCAGACACATTGTGGAATGGATATCGCACAGACATTGACAGACACAAACCCAGACCAAGGCACTTTGTCATGGAATTTCAGAACAGGAATTTCAGAAGAGGCGGCCCAGAAAAGGCTGGAGACTTGGAAGGGGTCACATACAAAGGATCAAGAGTCAGTATGACATCAAACTTCCCAATGGTTTTACTAGAAGATTAAGAAAAAAATGAAGAAATGTCTCAATAGTCTAAGGAAAATGACTTATAGCCTGGAATTTTAATGTGAGGGTAGAATGGAGATATTTCAGCCATGCATGCAGGCTGACCGAGTGGTACTCCAGTGTAATCTGTGCTGTCTGAGGGGGTAGATGACGTGTCACTAGGAGATGGGAACAGGATGCACGAGTAAGGCATGAACAATGCCCAACCAATACTGACTCCCACTAAGTGGGGACTGGCTGCCATAATTACTAGAGGATGCTCCAGCCATTCTACAATGCACAGCCAGTCTGCCAGCAAAGAGGGATCTGCCCCATAATCCCATGCACCTCCTTAAGAATTAGAAACTTGGATTTCATCCTGAGCCTGAAGTGGGCCTGAGAAATACAAAGTGTTTGGGGAAGAGTGTGGTGGAGAAGACAGCTCAACTAGAGAAAAAGGAAGAGAGAGAACGTTGCAAGAGATAACTGACTAAAATACAAAGGTATTCCATATACCTCTGAGTCTACAGAACAAATTATTTGGGTGATGTCCTTATTAAAGGCTTTTTGATTGTCTTATGCAAGCCCACATGACCTCACAATGAATTACCTAGACCATTGCTGCAGGTTCCCAAATAGTCTCCCTATCCCAGTCTCACCTCTACCCCTCCATCCACCACACAGCTACAGTAAAAAACTCAAATCTGATTGTGTTCTTTTACTGTTCAAAAGCACTTAAAGGCTCCCTGTTTTTCCCTATCTCTGTACTGAATATAGTTGAATCAAGACTCATCGTCCACAAGCAACTCCAAGGCCCCTGCTTCATGAAGTAACTTCCAGTCAGCCCTTTCTGGTGAGACCCTAATGGTGTTCTTCCTGACAGCAAGCACTTAACTCCCAGGACACTTGGGTACTTCCTAGTAGTTGTCTATGAGCTCTGTAGAGTAGGGACTGTTTCTAATCCGTCTTTGTATCTCTAATACCTACCAGAGTGGTCAGCCCAAGCACATTGGTAAGCACTCTGCCACTTCCTAAAGAACATTATCCATTTCTCCTTCATGAGAAGTCTTTGCTCAGAGAGAGGAAGGTTTTAGGGTCTCTCCTGTCATCAACGCAAGCAAGGCTCCTGCAATCGGGTGTCCTCTGAGCCAGTGAGCCCGTCACAGTTTTTCTGAGTCACACAGGCAGTCATGGTGATAGAGCCTGGGAGCAGCAGGCGAGGGCTCCATACATGGGCTGATCAATGGAAGTATTTTGGGTCTGGAGAGATGGTTCCCTAGTTAAGAGCACTGGTTGCTCTTGCAGAGGACCCAGGTTGGATTCCCAGCACCCACACATGGCTGGTGACAACCATCCATCACTCCAGTTCCAGGGGAACCGATGCCTCCATGGGCATGCATAACATGGGTACGCTTATGTGTATGCAGGCAATACACTCATGCATAAAAATTAAAATATTAAAAAAAAAACAACAGGGAATCTTTCCCTAGATCCTGGGATGAACAAGGAGGGTCAAGAGGTCAAGGGGACTTGGAGCAGTGGGGACAGTAACCATGGGCCCTCCTGGTAACCGTGGACTTGGAGCAGTGGGGACAGTAACCGTGGGCCCCTCCTGGCAACCGTGGACTTGGAGCAGTGGGGACAGTGACCATGACCCCTCCTGGCAACCGTGGACTTGGAGCAGTGGGGACAGTAACCGTGGGCCCCTCCTGGCAACCGTGGACTTGGAGCAGTGGGGACAGTAACCATGGGCTTTCCTGGTAACTGTGGAGCAGTGGGGACAGTGACCATGGACCCTCCTGGTAACCGTGGACTTGGAGCAGTGGGGACAGTAACCGTGGGCCCCTCCTGGTAACCATGGACTTGGAGCAGTGGAGACAGTAACCGTGGGCCCTCCTGGCAACTGTGGACTTGGAGCAGTGGGGACAGTAACTGTGCGCCTCTCCTGGTAACCGTGGACTTGGAGCAGTGGGGACAGTAACCATGGGCCCTCCTGGCAACTGTGGACTTGGAGCAGTGGGGACAGTAACTGTGGGCCCCTCCTGGTAACCATGGACTTGGAGCAGTGGAGACAGTAACCGTGGGCCCTCCTGGCAACTGTGGACTTGGAGCAGTGGGGACAGTAACCGTGGGCCCCTCCTGGTAACCGTGGACTTGGAGCAGTGGGGACAGTAACCGTGGGCCCTCCTGGCAACTGTGGACTTGGAGCAGTGGGGACAGTAACCGTGGGCCCCTCCTGGTAACCGTGGACTTGGAGCAGTGGGGACAGTAACCGTGGGCCCTTCCTGGTAACCGTGGACTTGGAGCAGTGGGGACAGTAACCGTGGGCCCTCCTGGCAACCGTGGACTTGGAGCAGTGGGGACAGTAACCGTGGGCCCCTCCTGGTAACCGTGGACTTGGAGCAGTGGGGACAGTAACCGTGGGCCCTCCTGGCAACCGTGGACTTGGAGCAGTGGGGACAGTAACCGTGGGCCCCTCCTGGTAACCGTGGACTTGGAGCAGTGGGGACAGTAACCGTGGGCCCTCCTGGCAACCGTGGACTTGGAGCAGTGGGGACAGTAACCGTGGGCCCCTCCGGGCAACCGTGGACTTGGAGCAGTGGGGACAGTAACCGTGGGCCCCTCCTGGTAACCGTGGACTTGGAGCAGTGGGGACAGTAACCGTGGGCCCTCCTGGCAACCGTGGACTTGGAGCAGTGGGGACAGTAACCGTGGGCCCCTCCTGGTAACCGTGGACTTGGAGCAGTGGGGACAGTGACCATGGCCCCTCCTGGCAACCATGGACTTGGAGCAGTGGGGACAGTAACCGTGGGCCCCTCCTGGTAACCATGGACTTGTAGCAGTGGGGACAGTGACCATGGCCCCTCCTGGCAACCGTGGACTTGGAGCAGTGGGGACAGTAACCATGGCCCCTCCTGGCAACCGTGGACTTGGAGCAGTGGGGACAGTGACCATGGCCCCTCCTGATAACCGCGGACCCTCCGGTTCTCCCGTCCCTGGAGCTGGGGTAGTAAGCTCACCTGCCGCATGCACTGTCAACTGGAGCTGGAAGGACCTGGCCATGTTGGAGGGCACCAAGAACCAGCACTCTGCACTGTTCTCTGAAATTCCTGTTCTCACGAGACTTAGTTCCCTTTTCCACTCCTTTAAAAATGTAGCCGCATTCCTCATTAAAAAATCCAACTGTGCTCAGCTGCTCTGGGAAATCAAGGATATTTGGAGATGCCCACGCTGTGCGGATGGGAAGACCTACTTCCTAGGCTGGTGAAGTCATTGGGCCACTCAAGACTGGCTCCAGAGGGTTCTAGAAGGAAGAGATTCTCAGTCCCATGTCTCTCCTGCTAGTCTCCTTCCAGAGTGAAAGTTTCAAGACTGGGGACTTTTTTTCAAGAATGTGAAAAATCTCTCACTATCCTCTGAGTAGACATCAGTTCTTAAACTTAAGTTTTGTTGTACCAACCACAAATTCCCTTGATTTTATTACCATCAAGAAACTGACTCCCCCCCCCCAAATCTGAAGTAAAAAAGGCAACATTTTAACAACAGTCAACTGAAAATGCAAAACCAAAACAATCTTTCCACACCCTGACCTAATAGTTGAAAACAGTGACAGGCAATTTTTCTCTCTTATTGAATCCATGTGGGTAACCTTTTAAAACCCCAAACTAATCTGAAATGTAGACATCTAGGGTATTAGCCTGATGTTTCAGGTCATCTTCTTTACTTGTTAAAATCTGTGACATGATCAAGTGTTTTCAGTCCTGGAATATCCTTTTCCAAGACTGGGAACATACCTGTCTTCTGACCCCTAAGGGTTGTAGCTGTCTGTGCTTCTAATGTAAGGCCCCTCCTTTAACCCTTATGGCTGTGGGGCTCGTCCTCCAGGGCATATGAGAATTATCCGGGCCAGATTCCCAGGTCTTTGTCCAGACCTACTGAATCATAGGATAGGGCCCTAGGAATCTGAATTTTTAACTAGTATTTCAGGTGATTCTCATGAGACATTCTAAGGACCCTGATGAAGAGCATTGCCCTGGTGAAGTATTGTCTTATTTAAATACATAGAGACCTGTGCAGAAAGGCACATGAGTGCACACATGCACACACATGCATTATTTCCTGGCCATTTTAGCACTAGGGTCTTCACTGACTCTACCTACTTTAGCCCTTGTACTAACCATAGCTGGGCTTCATCTCCGGTTTCATAGCATAGGAAACAGAAGACAACTGCCAGATGTCACAGGGTTAGGAAATGACAGAGCACTATTCACAGCCTGTTCTCTCTTGAATGGAAGAGAAAGTCCCAGGAGGAACTGAAGACTTAGAGCCTCCTGTGACTGACTACATCTCCCTCCTCTGGCAGTGGGGGGGGGGGGGGCTCCCTATTCTCCCAGTTACCTTTCTTTGTGGGTGGAGCCTTGTTGGATTAGTCTGGTGAGAGGAAGAGGAGGTTTGCTCTTCGTAAAGCCCCCCTTCATCTTGTCCTTTGCACACCTGGAAGGTCCGTTAGAGCTGTACTGGTTTTGTTAGAGCCCACCCTTTGTAGAGTCTTGAGGAATTAGTTTGAATTGATAGTTCACATGTGGACCTTCTATCTTAACCCTTGGCTGTGTCTGGCTATCATTTCACAAATCCTTTTGACAACCTGTATGGGTGATGCAGAAGCAGAGACTGAGTTCATGGACCAGAGAGAGTTGAGTCAGGCCAACAAAAGCTGCTAGAGCTGCCAGTTTGGGGTTTAGCCAGCTGCAACTCTTTCAAATAGTCCTAGGGCATCCTAAGGGAATAAAAGCCTATGGTCTGAAGGTTACCCTCCAGGATTCCAGAAGCAAGGGCTCACCTTAGCCCTGCGGGAGCACCCTGAGGTCCCTAGGTACAGGAACAGAAAGGACACATTTGATTCAAAATGGCAGGTGTAACTTGGAAGCCCATAGGGGTTGTCCCATGTTCTTTTAGAGGAGCTCTAAGGATCAGAACCAGCCTTCTAGAAGTTGTAATACTATTTTTTTGTTTTTAAAGAAAGGGTCCCAGGCATCCCAGGCTGGCCTCAAATTCAGTGTGTGTCTGAGGACTCCCAGCCCTCCTACTGATACCTCTCAAGTGCTGGGATTACAGGCATGTGCACTATCCTGCCTGGTTTTACACATCGCTGGGGCTTCGCACTTGCTAGGCAAGTACTCTACCAACTGAGCAAAGAACAGAAGGAGAGTCCATACTTGCTGAGAAGACAGAAGAGATCGTGACCCTGATGAGAAAGGAGCCTCCTCAGCTAGGCAAAGTTTTTTCCGTTACTAGTCTCGCTGTGACAAAATACTGGCAAAAATCAATTTTGGCTCAAAGTACGACAGGCAGTCTGTCACGGCAAGGAAGGCATGGCGTGAGGCTACTGGCCACATTGCATCAGCAGTCAGGAGCAGAGAGCAATAAATGCTGAAGTCACTTTTTCCTTTTTATGCAATCTAGGACTCCATTGAAGGATGCCACGCACATTCAGGGTGGGTCCTCGCCTCTCAATTAACCTAGGTAATCCCTTACAGGTAGCCTAGTGACTTGTCTCCTAGGTAAATTCTAGATCCTGTCAAGTTGCCAGTCAAGCAGCCTCTGCAAGACCAAAGAGTAGTCCATGACTCCACAGGACCACAGAGTACCGTGGGAACTCAACCTCTGCTCCAGAAAGCTCAGACACCACTTCCAGACTAGCCCCTGGATCCAGAGGGCCCTGGGAACACTGTGGGACCAGGTCTCCAGCCCCAGTGGCCTCAGAGATAAGTACAGGGCCCTAGAATTGCTCCAATATGCCCGAGTCTTCTGAGAGATCGGGGTTTGGCTCCAAGGTCTCCAAAGTCAGGTGGGTATAGGGTCCTGACTTCTGAGACTCCAGTGGTCACTATGGAGCTGCAGTCTAGAGGTTACTTCCGGCCTGTGGCTCTAATCACAGCCCCCAAATAGCACAGAGACTTCAGTGGGCCTGACATTTGGTGTCCTGCCCCCAGTGGGTTCACAGAGTTCAAGGGTTCTGGTCCCATCTGGATACCTTGGGGCTTGGTGTGCAGCCTCATCCTGGGTCCTGTTGGCACATGGCCATGCCAGGATCACCTGGGTGGTTCCATTTAGTGGTTAACACCAGGTTTTCCCGGTGGAATTGCTAAGTCTCATGCAGATAAGCCTCTAGGAAGAGTTACAGAAAACAAAACATTGAAATAGTCCTAGAAGAAGAGGAAGTCAAACCGAAAGAAAAACCCATTCCAACAGTTATGCAAAACCCAACAAAGAAGCACAAAGAATATGACACAACCCACACACTTGACCTACCCCAACCAACCAACTCCCTTAAAGGGAATCCAAAACTACACAGATAGTGATTATTTTTAAAACAATTGATGATCATAGGGACTGGAGAGATGGATCAGTAGTTAAGAACACTCACTGGCTGCTCTTGCAGAGGACCCGGGTTCAATTCCCAGCACCCATGCAGTGGCCAACAACAATCTGTAACTTCAGTTCCAGGGGATCCAGCAGTTTCTTCTGACCTCCACGGGCATTGCACAACATGGGTGCACTTACACACATGTAGCCATAACACTCATACACTTAAAAATAAATATTTTAAAAAATAATTAATGATCATATAGAAATGCATGATTTAGAGGGAATCTATCCAAGACCTTGACAAGACAGTCTCTAAAATGAATGAAACAGTCAGCAAACTAGAGGCAAAGGTCCAAATATGGAGGAAAAAAATCAGCAAGGAGATTGAACCTTGAAAAAGAACCAAACAGAAATACTTGAAGTGAAGGGGATGGTCAATCAAATAAAAACCATAGCAGATACCATCATTAATACACAAGACCAGGTAGAAGAATAAATTTCAAGGGTGGGAGACAAAGTCAAGATACTAATACAAACACATACATAGCAAAAAATTTAAAGGAGAATAAGTAGAATTTCCAAGAAGTCTGAGATACATTCAAGAAGCCAAACCTGGGCTGGAGAGATGGCTGAGCAGTTAAGATCACTGGCTGCTCTTGCAGAGGACCTGGGTTCAATTCCCAGCACCCACATGGCAGCTAACAATGGTTTGTAACTCCAGTTCCAGAGGATCCGATGCCCTCTTCTGAACTCCACAGGTACTGCACAACCTGGGTGCACTTACACATGTAGGCAATATAGTCATGCACATCAAATAAAACTAATAAACATTTTTAAAGAAGCCAAATATGAGAAATTATGGTGTGGAAGAAACAAATAAAATCAAGCAGGATAGACTATTTTAAAAAAAATCATAGAAAATTTCCCAAACCTAGTAAAAGAAGACATTGAACAAAGAGGAATATACAACTCCAAGTAGATATGACCAGAGAAGAAACTCAGAGCATATCATAATCAGAATGCCAAAAATATAAAGTAAAGAAATAATCCTAAAAGCAGTATAAGGAAAAATGTTAACACGTACAAAAGGGGAGCTATCAGAATTATCCCCAGCCTTTTCATCAGCAACTAAATAGAACAGAAGAGAATGGAATAAACTATTTCATGCTCTGGAAGTAAATAGCGTGAATTAAAAATCCTATACCTGAAAAGTTACCTTTCAACATTGATAGAGATATAAAGTTATTTAAAGACAAACACCATTTAAGGCAACTCATGACAACTAAGCCAGAACTGTAGAAAATTCTTAATGGAATACTTTACAGGGCAGAAGGAGAAAGACGCCCTTGTCCCTGTGAGTGCATGAAGTGTACACTCCACAGAAATAACAAAAACTAGACCCCTGAAAGGAACAACCATGTCCAACACAGGAACTCAGCAGACCCTTGAAACAATACAGGAGAAGAAAAAGAAATACCAGTAATTCAGCAAAGTCCAACATCAGCAAACGAATTCATGGGAAATAGCAAACCCCTTTCTATAACAACCTTAAATGTAAATGGCTTCCACTTACCACTAAAAGACACAGTCTAGTGGATGGGATTAAAAAACAAGAACCAGCTATATGTTGTCTCTAAGAAACACCTAGCAAGCAAAGATATTTTTAAAACCTCACTATCAAAGGATGGAAAACAAACAAGCAATTGGAAACCATCAACAAGCAGCCATAGGGAATTGGCAGTCGATGATAACCCTTTACAGAGGGATATGGTGGTAGGCAAGCCAAGACTACTAGGGACAGAAGGTAATGGTGTTCATATAGCTGGAACCTCAACAACCAATCTGGGTTGTGGTGACAGCAGGACGCACTGGTAGGTACAGCAGGCACCCATACCAGAGTCCTAGAAAGCAGCGCCGAGGAGGCAGGTGATGGCTGGGGATCAGGACCGAGAACCTCAGTAAAGGACAGAGTGAAGGTAAGGAAATGCATAAGGACCACTTCACTGCAGAGTACATTTACGTGTGTGTGTGCGTGCGTGCGTGCGTGCGTGTGTGTGTGTGTGTAGAGACTGTAGGTTCTGGGGGTCAAACTCAAGTGCACCTTGGCAGCAAGCACTTTACCCCACTGAGCCATCCTGCTGGCCCCACAGCCCATCATCTAAACAGGGTTTGATGGCTGTCCTGCTGTCACTTGGTGCCCAGCCTATCACTAATAGTGGCTTTTAAGTGGTTGGGGAAAACCAAAAGAATATTTCACAACACATGAAATGTGCAGTCTAGTGTGCAGAAATACTTTTTTATTTTTTTAATTTTTATTTATTTTGTATGTGTATGAATGTACTGTCTGCATGCAGGTTTGTGCACCCGTGTCGTGCAATGCCGAGGAGGTCAGAAGAGGGTGCTGGATTCCCCTGGAACTGGAGCTAAAGGCGGTTCTCAGCCGCCACGTGGATGCTGGGGATCGAACCTGGGTCCTCTGCAAGAGCAGTCGGTGCTCTTAACCACTAGGCCATCTCTCCAGCCCCGTGCAGAGATCCCTTACCAGGGCACAGCTGACCCTTGGACTGCATGTAGTCCGGAGCTGCTTCCATGACCCAAAGCCAGATGCAGTGCTAAGGTGGAGATCCCGTAACTGCCAAAGCCTCAGATCTTGGCTATTCAGCTCTTTATAGAAAAAGCTTACTTGAGCCTTGATCTAGAAAAATCCTCATAATGTCTGTAATAAATTACTTATCAAATTAGATTTGACAGAGGTGAAGTCAGAAACTATCTGATCCCATGTGGCTGGGCAGCGTCTCTCTCCACCTGCCCTTTGCCGCAGATCTGTGACTGCTGACTTTATTCTAAGCACATTAATAGCTTTGGGGTGGGGGAGCAGGCCCCTGTGGGGGTGTCAGGGGCTGCTCTGGGCTCTGCTGCGGAAGAACATCTGAAACAGCAGTTTAGAGGGCAGCCACGCCCCTGCCATGCAAAGTCCTCTTTGTTTCTCATCACATCAGCAATGTGCACACTCCAGCAAAACCAGCAGGTCACACATTGACAAAAGGGCTGCCACGCTGGAGCAGGAGGGTTCTAGGCCTTTTAAAAGCATAGCTTCCAATTCCTGGTACAGGGAAATGGTTCGGTGAAAGCACAAAACGGCTTTATTGTGTGGCAAGTTCTCTGTAGTGCTCCAAACAGTGTCATTCATTCCCCACTTACCCCCAGCACAGGGCCACGGAAGTAAGCCCAAAGTTCTAGAGAACTGTGTGAGTTGGCAGTACCTCAGAGGAGGCTAATGGGCTGTCTAGTGGGAATTATGATGATATTGCAACCCATGGGCCAATGGGCAACAGGGCAGTCTGCCAAGACAGAGCTGGTGCCCATGGCTTCCAGGCCAGCAGCTGGGCCTGGTCCACACCATCTTGGCTCTACGTGTGAAAAGTCAGCCCAGGCAGCTGTGTGGGCTGGGGCGTATTGCTCAACCTCTCTGCGCTATGGTTTATCATCTGTTAAGTGGGGGTGGAGAGGACTGAAGGGAAAACTATCACCCTTTCCTGATAGGCTGTTGTTAGTATCTGCCAAGGTATTGATGGCCTTCCTAAATCTCAATAAATCATAGCCAGAGTTAATATTGACTTCCTGATATCCCAAAGAGCCAAAGAATCCATTTGCATTTCTGTATTGGTGCTTTAGCCAGCACTCGGGAATTTAACTCTCTAAGAATATTGTGAACTCCTGGAGGGCAGAGGGTATCGAGAAATAGATACCTTCATGAGAATCTGACACTGGGCTTTTCTCACATCCTCAGTAACTCTGAGATTGGGAGCATCATTGTCCATACTGGTCTAAGGAGGACAAGCTGAGCTCAGAGTCACCTTGGGAGCTCAAGGAGAGCCAAGGAACATACTGGGATTGAATCTCAGGCACCAAGAACCATGCTAATCTTACTTTCCCCCTGGCCCCCAGAAGGGCCCTTCACCTGCATTCTTGTCCACCTAGCTGGGTACTGCCTGACACTCAAAAGAACATCTTGTAGGGGTGCCCTGCAGCAGGGAGCTTGGAATTTAACATTCCCTAAACAGGGGCTGTGTCCGATTCTGCAGCATCCAAAATTCAAAGACTCATTTTCCTTTCAGTAATAATGGAAAATAAGCCTGCTGAAAAGCACGCTGCCTGAGCTGGAGGGAGGGGGAACACTTCTGTCCACACTTAGATTGTATGAAGGCCAAGGAAACTGATCTGACTGTTGGGGGAAGGGAATGCCAGGGACAGGGACAACAGGTACATGGAGTTGACCTAAGAGTAGGGAAGGACCACAGAGGCCTCTTTGCACGGGAATCTGAAGGAGCAGAAGGGCCTCCCCCCGGCCCCCCGACAGTTAAGCCCTGCTTTTCCCAGCCCAGGCTCACAGGAGCCACCGTCAAAATTCTTTCCACAACTGCCTTTGCCCCGCTGAAGCATTTACTTAAGGACAAGATGAGCCAACTTTCACTATATTTAGTGCATGAAAACCCACAGATGTTTGACTCCAGGAACTGCTTTGGGTTCTGCCATGAGTTTTCTGAGCCTCTCCCTTCTCAGTTTCACTGTTCTGGTCCAGGTGGGCTGGTTTCTGATATCTGCAGACATGCCCCCCTCCCCCAGCCCGAAGGTAGTTTAAATGCCTGTGCGCTCTATGCTCTTGGTAACGGGGACAAGAGAAGGAAGGTGTTGTTTCCATTTCAATTCTAACTTAAGACTTCATCTATACACAATAGCACTTGTTTATACTTAGTTGGCTTCATTCTTCTTTTTAAAATTATTTTTCTATGTACATGAATGTACTGTCTGCATGTAGGTTGGTGCACCCATGTAGTTCAATGCCAAGGAGGTCAGAAGAGGGTGTCGGATTCCCCTGGAACTGGAGTTAAAGACGGTTCTTTAACTATTTATTTTTTGGTCTTTTTGAGACAGGGTCTCCCTGTAGTCCTAGCTCTCCTGGAACTCACTCTGTAGACCAGGCTGGCCTTGAACTCACAAAGATCCACCTGCCTCTGCTAGGATTAAAGGCATGCGCCACAACGCCCGGCTTTGTTCTTTAACTCTTTAACACCCGCCATGTGGGTGCTGGGGATCGAACCTGGGTCCTCTGCAAGAGCAGTCGGCATTCTTAACCGCTAGGCCATCTCTCCAGCCCCCATTCTTCCTTTATAAAGAAACATATTACATTTA
This sequence comes from Rhizomys pruinosus, assembly GCA_009823505.1. Lineage (NCBI taxonomy): Eukaryota > Metazoa > Chordata > Mammalia > Rodentia > Spalacidae > Rhizomys > Rhizomys pruinosus. The sequence continues at coordinate 1,449,262 of VZQC01009467.1, read as the reverse complement.
TTTGTGGTGTGTGTGAGTGCACACATGAGGGTCAGGGGATAAGTTGTGGGAGTGGGTTCTCTTCTTCCACCATGTGGTTTTAGGGATGGAACTTAGGTAAGCAATCATACTTGGTTGCAAGCACCTCTACCCACTAAGCCATCTTACTGACCCTTAATTTTTAGCTTCTTCAACTTGCCATCCTGAGAAACACAGAGTAGAGACACAGCATTCTGTGCAGGGACCAAAAGCCCCAGCCCTAAAGTCAGACACCCCAGAGGCAGCATCTATTTGACTTTTGGAGTCTCCTCATCTGTACACAGTTGTCCTGTCTTGGAGTTATTGGGAGATCAGATGCTGAGGCTTAGCACAGGACTTGGGGACACTTTCCCCCCAAATACATCAGCACCTTCAGGGGGTGCCCCAACATGGTTCACAAAGGGACAGTTGTCTGAGAAAAGTTGCTGGCCTGTCCAAGGAATTCCTTCCTCAGTGGAAACAGATCAATTACCAGGCAATTCAACACCACTACAACCCTAGAGAGGGGGCCCGTGTAACAATGAGCATTTGCACAAAATGTGTGGTTTGTGGAGGGACTTTAGGACTGTAAGGGGGGGGCAGGGCCCTGCAGTCAGATCTCTGTGGCCTCTTCACCATACCAAGTGGGAATGCAGCTGTTGGTCTCGGGTTTTGAGGCTCACATGCTAATACATACACCACATGTACTGGGGAGCCCCGAGCCCCAGTCAAGCACAAGCACTGCATTTCCTCATGCCTTTGGTTCCCAATAGATCTCCACAGCAAAGCATTGCGAACGGGTTATCTATGTTGAAGGAAGGATCTCAGTGGGTCCTCTTTCACATAGATATACAGCCTCAGATACCTCCTTCTCATTTAAGTTCCAGGAACAAGGCAGGTGACCTTTTCTTCTCATGCTTTTCCCAAAGGCCCCTTTGGAGAACTTCCTGCACTGAAATGGTAGTAGCTTGTTAGAGCTGAAAAAAATGGGGAAAAAAATGCTCTGGAGTTGAGACCCTTCATGCAGTCGTAGAGCAGGTAAAATGCTCTGGAGTTGAGACCCTTCATGCAGTCGCAGAGCAGGTAAAATGCTCTGGAGTTGAGACCCTCCATGCAGTCGCAGAGCAGGTAAAATGCTCTGGAGTTGAGACCCTTCATGCAAGTCACAGAGCAGGTAAAATGCTCTGGAGTTGAGACCCTTCATGCAGTCGTAGAGCAGGTAAAATGCTGTGGAGTTGAGACCCTTCATGCAGTCGTAGAGCAGGTAAAATGCTGTGGAGTTGAGACCTTCCATGCAGTCACAGAGCAGGTAAAATGCTCTGGAGTTAAGACCCTTCATGCAAGTCATAGAGCAGGTAAAATGCTCTGGAGTTGAGACCCTTCATGCAGTCATAGAGCAGGTAAAATGCTCTGCAGTTGAGACCCTTCATGCAGTCGTAGAGCAGGTAAAATGCTCTGGAGTTGAGACCCTTCATGCAGTCGTAGAGCAGGTAAAATGCTGTGGAGTTGAGACCTTCCATGCAGTCACAGAGCAGGTAAAATGCTCTGGAGTTAAGACCCTTCATGCAAGTCATAGAGCAGGTAAAATGCTCTGGAGTTGAGACCCTTCATGCAGTCATAGAGCAGGTAAAATGCTCTGCAGTTGAGACCCTTCATGCAGTCGTAGAGCAGGTAAAATGCTCTGGAGTTGAGACCCTTCATGCAGTCGTAGAGCAGGTAAAATGCTGTGGAGTTGAGACCTTCCATGCAGTCACAGAGCAGGTAAAATGCTCTGGAGTTAAGACCCTTCATGCAAGTCATAGAGCAGGTAAAATGCTCTGGAGTTGAGACCCTTCATGCAGTCATAGAGCAGGTAAAATGCTCTGCAGTTGAGACCCTTCATGCAGTCGTAGAGCAGGTAAAATGCTCTGGAGTTGAGACCCTTCATGCAGTCGTAGAGCAGGTAAAATTCTGTGGAGTTGAGACCCTTCATGCAGTCGTAGAGCAGGTAAAATGCTCTGGAGTTGAGACCTTCCATGCAGTCACAGAGCAGGTAAAATGCTCTGGAGTTGAGACCCTTCATGCAGTCGTAGAGCAGGTAGGCCTGCTGAGCTACGTCAGGGATGCCACGGAGCCAATCCTCCTGCCATGGTTCGGCTTCCTCAGCTTTGGCAATACTCATAGGAATCTAGGATAGGAGGCCATGAGCCATGTGGTTCATCCACCAGGGCAGCACATTTGCTGGTGAGGATTTATCTCAGGAAAGGGAACACAGGCCTGTGGTAGAGAATGCATGGGACCAGGAGGCAAGAAACCCACACCACAGTCCCAGTTCTCTTGCAGTCAACTAGATTTCACCCCTCCCTCCTCAGTCTTACATGGAGGGAGAGAAAGGACCACTCACTCATGGTGCCATTAGGATGCTTTTGACATCGCAATCTAGGCGTGACCCTAACTCAACTTTCCTGTGTTGCTGCCTTCTGGGAGGTATGTTTGGAGCTTACGTCCTTTACCAGGTGAGTAACTGGACTGTGTTTCCTCGTGTTGAAACACTGGCCTTTGTGGTGCTAAGTCCTCTCAAGTCCTGTTAATCTTCTCTGCATTTCAACAGACAGTAATCATAAATTACAACCAAACAGATTGCTGTTCCACCTAGTCACCCAAGTGCCTCCTTGGACAGAGAAGTTTAGAAGCATGCTTCTGAAATTCTAGATACTAGGTGAGATCAGGAGTATCACCACTCCAGTGCTGAGGAAAGGGGTGGGGTGATTACATAATGAATTCCTTTAGGTCAAGAGCTTGTCATCATCACAATGTCAGGACATGACAACTCAGAGGAACTGCACTCTGCTCCGCATATCAGTTATTCTGCATGTAAGTACTGGTCTGGACAATGCTTGACATCCAAAAGTTTCTGGCTTGAATGAAGCATTACAACACATTCAGGTAAATAGCCAGATTTGTCCTTTTGGGTGCCAGTGGCCCAAGTCCCAGTCCTCCAGGGACAAAAACACCAGGTTCAACATTTGAAGCACCAAATCTTTGCCAGCTATGTGGGAGGGCAGAGAATGAGATGCACAGATGTCCACAACGTAGGTGAAGAACTGATGCAACCCAAAAAGGACACTAACAGGAACACAGGAAGCACAGGGGGTGGGGTGGGGGAGCAGGGACAGGCCTGGTAAGCCAGAGTAAGTGGGATAAGGGCTGACAGTTAACTGATTTCTAGAAGCCATCTGTGTGGTCAGGTGCATGGGAAGAACTATGGCCTTTGAAGACTGAAGTAGATTTGGTAAAATGACAGGAGATACATTGGGGCTAGCTGCAAAGGACTCCAAACAGTGTGGCTTTGAATGTGACATTTGTAGGGTCTTAAGCAGTTTTAATCTAGAGCAGGAGCATCACACCTCTGTTTTAAAGACATCTCATAGAGAATTTGAGAAAAACAGAACAGTAACAAAATTCATGAAGTGGCCCAAGCAAGAGCTGAGGGTAACTGAGGGCTCAGAGTCAAGGGATAATTTATAAGGTATATGCAGTATAAATGGAGAGGGCAAACAGGCAAACACAAGATGGAAAACTTCTCCATTTGATCCTAATTCTTGTGATCATGCAAGGAGGAAAATGAGCATTCCAATTTACATGAGCATCTTCATGTTCGTGGATGCTAAAGCTACCACAGAGCTAAACGGGATCAAGCAGTGGTGGCAGCTGGCCGTCAGGACTTTAGAGGAGAAAGAGTTGTAGAAGACATACCAAAGAAGTGATGTAAAAGGACTCCACCCCTACAGATTCCAGAGAATGCTTACCCCAACTGAAGGCTTAAGTCAGACTGAAAGCAAGGGGCAGACGAGCTCACTATAAAAGATGTTTCATGGTGAATATGGTCAAAGATAAGAAAGTCAGCACAGAAAGGCGGCTTCCCACAGGATAAGGGAAGGAGTGCAGAGGGGATGCTGGAGACCAGATCAACAGAATCAGGAAATGAGTCACTGCATAAGGTCTAGAGGATATGTCTAACCTGCGGACCATGTGTATCCCAGAGTGGCTACGAACATGACCCAATGCACTTGTAGAAGACCATGTCACACACAATGTCAAAAGGTTGGATATCCCAGTACACAATTCTTTATACCCTTATCAGATACACCACTTTTTCACATCGATACTTCTCAAAGTATAGAAATGATGGTGGTATCTACCCAGGGTATGGTGAGGGTAGGATGGTGGTATCTACCCAGGGTATGGTGAGGGTAGGATGGTGGTATCTACCCAGGGTATGGTGAGGGTAGGATGGTGATATCTACCCAGGGTATGGTAAGGGTAGGATGGGGCTCTTGCTGAAATGGTCATGGAGCCACGGTCACTGGATCAAACCAGGTATTGGTGAAGCCAGATTTTAAGACATACCAGGCTGTGGATGCAGTTCACTGGTGGCATGCTTACCAAGCTTCTTGAGGCCACAGATTTGCCTTCTCCCAATACCATACAACAAAGATACTACCTACAACAGGAGTTGGCTACCAAGCTGGGGTTCACAACAAAGCTCAGTCTAAGCTAGCCTGCACCTTGGAGAGGGGATTTATGGCCTTCTGTGTAACCACACCCACCTCCCCTCACAGCACCAGCAGTCACCACCCATCACAGTGTGGCAAAGATCAGACAATGGTGACAGCTGTTCTCCATGTGTCCATGTGTCCTAAAGCAAGTTTATCATGGAAGAGGAAAAAAATGAGCGTAATTGACAAGTCTGGGGTTTGACTTTTAAATATACCTTTATTTCTCAAACTCAAAGCTTTATTTTATCAAATTCCAATACATTTGCATTGATAAGAAATCTCATCTGCATCAAGGAAGAAGGTGAGTGACCAGTACCAAAAAGGAAACCTGAACCTCTAGGCACCACTGAGAAATGCTTCAGGGCTGTGCAAATACGGAAACAAGAGCTTCCAATTTAGTCCAAGGGGTATTTTACTTTTCATTCATATTAATTTGGAAATAAATAGCTGCATTAAGAAAATTAAATTTCCAAAACACAAAACACAAGAAGATCAGGTAGCCAGAATTTTTTTAAACCCACAAATTACATTAATTAGCTACTTCCTCTTTAGTGGATGGTCATGTCACCTTCCTATGAAAACACACATGAGAATTTGCACCAAATCTCAATAGCCTGGGCAAAACTCCAGAATTTTTTGCTCTTTCACTTAAACTATTTTTTAAGTGATACGTAAACAAGAAGATGTAGGCACTTAAATTCACAAAAGAAAAAAAAAAGTCATTTCCTGTAAGAGATCGCCACAATCCTGAGACGTTGCCTTGGTCTTCTTCGACACCTCTCTTCACCTTCTGAATTTAATTGGTGGAATCAAAATACATTCCAAAATCAGCTGTGAGATTCTGGTCTCAGGTTAAGGATATAAATCCAACCCTGAAAACTGGAAGTTCCTTCAGTTTATAGAACCATGCAAAAGGTTTTCCCCAGGTGGGTACCCAGGAAGCAAGGCCCAGGCAGTGTCAGGACTTCTCCCGATTGGTTAGCTATACTTTAATCCAGCCTCTAGAAGAAAGCATAGAGCTAAGACTAGCCACATCCTAAAACAGGATCCAGTACCAGAAGAGCCCACTAAAAGAGTTATCCTAAGGTCATTTATGAGTGGCACCATTTCCCAGAGCTAAAGCAGTTACTAGCTAAAATCCTAACCCACCATGAAGCAAGGGGCTAGTGTCAGGTATCAGCTGGAGGGTAAGCAGATTCTGGACTTCAGCATCGTGATCATTAACAAATCACCACAAAAATACAGCTCGACACACAGCTAGCTCACTGTGACACAAATTCCCAGTGTAAGTCAAACTGGGGGGGGGGGGAGACTGGAGCGCCAAAAACACATCAGGAGCCAATCATCATCTTCCCTGCCTAATTCCACCTACTGCCAAGGGAAGGTTGAAGGCACAGAATTGAGTGTGCACTCGTTGGCCTACTCAAGGGGGGAAACACACTATTTTCACCCAGCCGCTACTATACTTGACTATTTAGAAGCAGGCTGGGAGAACAGGCAGCAGAAAGTAGTTCAGAGTTCTGAAGCAAAAGCTTGCTCTTGAACTTTATTGTCCCCTGCTACTGCCTAGTTTCATGTTACCTAACACAACAGGGAGGGAGGGAGGGAGGGAGGGAGGGAGGGAGGGAGGGAGGGAGGGAGGGAGAAAAGATAAAAAAGAGAAAAGAAAAAAGAAAAGGAAAGGAGGAACCCACTGGGGTGTCTGGTGCATATGAGGAGCATAAAAGATAGGTTTCTGATACAAATTTCCGGACACACAAAACAGAAGGCCACCTGACCTCTTCCAAGGTTGGCAGAAGGCTCACAAAGCAGGAAGGCACTGCTAACCCAGGAGTTGTGTCTTAAAAATGGGGCTTTGGTCAATGCAACTTTTTACCATGATGGTTCTAGAACACAGCACTTCTCAAACCACAAAAATAGCTGGGAAGACTAAAAAGATCAAGTGAAGAAACTAAGCTGCCAAGAGGGCAATGGCGGGCTACAACCTCTAGGCCTCTCTCCATCCTCGGGACTATGGCCAGATTGGAAAAAATGTAAAGCAGAATTAACTCCAAGGACAAATAAGAAGCCTTGCTGGTACCTCACAGACCCCCATTCAGGAGAATCAGAGAAGCGATCCTGATTTCAGATTCTGTGAGCAAGTGCTAATGTTGGGGGGAGGGGGAATCTCCACCATAGTTCAACAGTTTGGACTATACAAATCTATTTTTGTGCAAACATTCTCATTTGACCACACTGGCAGCATTTTAAGGTCATGGATGACCAGATAGTTTTCAAACTTAAACTCACTCTTTGTGACCTTCCTTTTAACACTGAAACAGCCCAGGTCCCTTCATAGAACTAGCCTTGACTCAAAGCAAGTGAACTCAAATCTAACTACAATTCACAAGGAAGCAGAAGCTCGTAATAAGTGGCTTCAGTCACCTAACACAACATGGATGCCAACTAAGACATGTTTCAATCACATCCTCAAGAGGACCAATACAGCATATTCCAGAAAAAAACCTGAAAACACATCTTTAGAAAAAGCTCAACCACTCTTTTTGCACTAAGCGTTTATGCAGTAAGATAACTAGAATGCCTCGAGGGAAGCGCGGAAGGCTTTGGGTTGTTTTTAAGGTCACAGGAAAAGATACAAATTAAGAACACAGATTTGATCAGATCACTTCAGCTAGCTGGCAATACTGAACGTCCTTCCCCTTGATCTACTAATGTAATGCTTTCTAAAAGGTCCCACGGAAAGTTTCTCTTATCTAAATCTACCAGGAAAAGCAAGAGTAGCCCAGACGTCTCCCATTGGCTACTTGTTTCAGGCAGTTAACACTGGTTTCTCTCTAAAGTGCAGGACATAAATACAATGGTCAAATCTACCAGAATGAAGTTCATTCTTCACTCACTGGACTCATCCCCAAACACAGCAGAGTGATTTCAAAGTGCACAGGTAGAGAACGCACAAGGCCAGACTTAACACCAAACCCCTACTTCCATGCAGCCTGGAGTCAGGAACTGAGATTCTAAAGCACATCACTCTTTCTCCTGAAATTCTGAATTCATCTGCTGTGAAAAATACCTGGAGAAAGAAACTGCTAGTTTTGAAGGAGGAGGGGGGAAAAGGGGAAGGAAAAATGGTCAAAGTACTCCAGCAAAGCAGCTTGTCGTACTTGGAATGTTGACCCAAATGGGCTTCCAATTAAAACACAGAAAGCGTCTCAAGTCAGTGATGGTGACTCCAGACACAACACGGTCCTTACTCTTAGGAAGAATATTACAGAGTGAGTCGTGAGAGAACCAATGAGGGAAAACATATCATTAAGAATTTTTTAAAGAAGAAAAAAAAAAAAACATTCATGTTTCCTATTTACAATCACCGCCCCCACCACCACCACCACCACCACCACAATTCTACTTTAACATTACGTTCCACATTTTATTTTGTTTTCAAGTTACATTTCAAGAAAAGGTCATTTTTTTTCCTCTCTCCACAATGTCTTATAATTCCTTGATGTAGCCCAGCATCTAAACCATAAACCACTTCCAACCAGATCTCAAATCTCTAGCTATTGGCTTTGGTTTATTGATGAAATTCTCAGCTCTGCTGACAGGGACTAGACATACACAGCTCAGTCCCAGGAACAATATTTGGTCACAAGAGCACCCTAGTGGTTATCAATTTGGGGGATGACTAAAACTGACAATAAGAGACTATCAGCACAGCCTTCACCTAACTGCTGAGAAGCCCAAGTTGAGAGCCAGGACAGCCTACTTTAGGCTCAGGTGAGAAAAAAGCTTAATACTTCTCATAGGCTGCCCAACTCTCCAATTTCAAAGACTGTGCAGAGCTCAAGTCCCACGTGCTAATGTCTGGAAAGTGACATGTTAGTGACTATCTTGGAAAGATGTTGAGAGGTCACACTTCCTATTCATCTTCCAGAGTGGCACTGTAATTATGAGTCCTTTTAGGGTTGGCTCATGAGATTCTGTGGACCCATTCCAATGGGTACACAAAGAACAAAAAAAAAGCAAATTCAGAGCTGAGTTCCCCTTTAAAAAGCCAAACCCCTACACAGCTAGGAGGAGGCTCTCCTACCTGAGAGGCCCTGCCCTAATGGGTTCCCACTGTGGAAACCTCGGGTCTTAAGTTAGTTACAGGGCAGCCATGTAGGGTAAGATTGGCTGTAGGTAACTGGAGGATGGGCAATGTAGTAGTTGTTGAAGTTGCCATCACTGACATAAGGAGCTGGCTGGTAATAACAAGTGACATTGGTGGCACTGGGGATGATGTTTTGTTCTGCCAGCACGCGCAAGGCCAGGAGAGAGATGAGGTTCAGAGTCTGCCTGCGTTCGTGCCCCATGAGGCACACGGTGCTCTCGTTCACTACCCTGCGTAGGATCATGAGGTAATCATACTTGCTCCTCTCCTCTTCAGCAAAGTGGTTTTGAAGGTAGGTCTCCAGCTTCCTTTGCTGTTCCAGGATGTCTGGGAAGTCGATGAAAAACCTGGAGCACATGTACCGCTCCAGAGTCTTGATTTCCTCCTGGTCCGCAGGCCTGAAGTCCCGCACGAGTAGGTTGCTGTATTTGAGAAGGCCCCCGCCTCGGATTTCCTCGGGATTCTTAGTGGCGATCAGTCTGTTCTGCAGATGGTCAAAGGCCTCCTCAAAGTCCCCGTACATGCTCTCCCCGATCACTGTGGGGTGGAAGTGCTCAGAAATGGGGTTACTGGAGCAGTCATAGAAAAAAAGCAAAGAATCCAGGATGATCTGGAAAGAGTCCACACTGAACTCAAACTGACGCCGGATGGAGTCAACGAACTTCAGCTCCACGTTCCTCCCGTTTTTGTTGGAGAGGGAGATCAGACTCCAGCGGTCTGTGTCTGTGCAAACCTTTACCAGCTTCTGCACATACGCCTCCTTCAGAGTGACAGGGCTGATTTTGAGCTTGTTCACACCCTCTGGCAGGAAGTTCAGAAGGGAACACAGAACCACATCTCTGACCAGCTGAAATTCTGCTTCTGTGGGAAGAGCGACGTGAAAGATCAGGTCTAGGTCTTTGCAACCCAAGCCGTTGTCTTTGACTAGGACGTGGCCAGCCGCAGAGCCATTCAGCCGGACATCCTGCACTCCGATGCCTGCCTCCTGCAGCCGGCTGCGGACAGTCTGGACAATGTCTTTCAGGGTTATCTCCAAGGTTGGAAAGTTGCCTCGTCCGTGGACAGGTACGACCTCTGTCAGGACCTCATGCAGCCGGCTAACCTGATCCCAGTTGAGCACACTGAAGGACTCACAGTCCATGGGGCTCCTCTTCTCCTCTGCCATTTTGGGGGATGATCTGGCCCGGGGGGAGCTGCAAAGGCAGGGGTGAGAAACAGGAGTTAGGCTTCATGCTGGCATTGGAGGAGCTCAGAAAGACTCATCTCTGAACGACCTCCCGTGAAATGGCAGTCGACAGCACCTACTGCTCCAAGCAGCTACGAACATGAAACAAGTTAAATCCATCAAGAACAGCAGTACCCACACAGAGTAAGGACAAAGCCACAAATCTCACTCTACGCCAGTGCAGATAGCGTCATAGCTGCTTAGTGTGGGGCTCGGGATTTGCTGCTACTGTTTTCATGTTCTAGATGGAGGAGGGGGGAAACAGGCTGTTTGTGTAAAGAAAGCCAGACAGGCTTACTAAACCGTGTTACCTAAACACAACTTTATTCATTAAAGGGCCTATATGGGGCAGGGAGAGAAAAAAGGCAAAAAAGCTTGCCTGTATGTTTTACTAACTTTCCCTGGTTTCTATATAGAAATTACCTCTCCTGTTTTTAATGTCTTAATTACATCTTGAATGGTTGATGCCTAGACCATAATACTCAGAATGCAAAACCATGCACACATCACATAACACACATCACATAACACACACAGACACACACATACACACACACTTTACTTCACAAATAGACTAAGTCTCAACTCTGGACCACAACCTCACTAAGAAGCCAAAGTCCAACCCCTCCCACCAGAACAAAGCAAACTCCTTTACCAAGACTCCCATGTCCTTTTCATGTGTGGGAGCAATCTGTCCACAACAAACACTCCATCATCTGGGGCAGTTGGGAGTTATTTGCAGGACAGCAATTCTGGTCAACCAGAGGGGTAGTCAGCTTTGTAATTCAACTACCCTTTAGCAAGGATGCTCTAAGCAGGACGTGACCATTTCAAGACAAGTGAACTTTGAAGGGCATTCTGCAAAACAGTTCCTCGAAACTCCTAAGGCAAATAAAGTTAAAACAGACACTAGAAGAAAAAAAAATCACTTCAGATGCTGGAACCAGAAGTTTCCAAAATAACTGTGTGTGTGTGTGTGTGTGTGTGTGTGTGTGTGTGTTTTGCTAAGGATTGAAGCCATGACCTGGAGCATGCTACAAAAGTAACTACCACTGAGCTACACTGCCATCTTAGTAATGTTTAACTATATTGCACTTTAAAAAATGAAACACAATGGATGACTAGAAATCTCAATACATAAAACCAAGTACTGACATATTAGAAACCTAAAGTGCCTGTGGACTCGTGGATTGAATGTTATCTAGATAGATGTAAAAGCTGAAACAAAGTCTCATCCTCCAATTTCACCTTGAATGGTCTTCCCACCCTGTGCTTTCTAACTCCCTACATGCAGACAAAGCTCATCCAGACACAGCTTCATTGTTTGGAAGCCACTGCTGTTCTGCTGTGCATCAGTGCATTCTCCCTGGGGTTCCATCATGGATTTCTGGTCTGCCCCAGTGCCAGGAATTTTCCATGGCTGTCCCTCAGTGTCATGGAGAGGAACTCAGGCGCTCCCCATCACGAAGGTGGGTAACAATACAGGACACCAACCGAAGGTGGTATGTGGCTTGTATGTCTTTGATGGAAGGAAGCAAATATAAAGACAGAAGATAGGGGGGCCACAAAAGAGTTTGTTGTGGGCAGGGGACACAAGCTAACAGACAGACTTGGTGAGCTGTTGGTGGAAGGGAGGGGAGGAAAGATTGAGTAGCTGGAAATGGCAAAGGTCCAAGAGGCAAGAGGGGCCTCTCAAGCCAGAGCCCAGTGACATGCAACTTCAGGGTTGTGCATTTGCTCAGCTGGGAATGGAAAGACTGACCATGGTATCAAAGCAGGCTCTAACAGGCTGTCGGGGGAGGGGGGGTTGCACTCCTCTGCTTGCTACAGAAGAGCACTTATCAAAGGAAAGATTGAAAAAAGGTCTTTAAAGGTTCTCAGCTATTTAGATCATCCTACCATGCGCACCTCAATTATGGAAAGCAAGCACAATCTGTGATGCACACCTAATGTCTGGCTGCCACTTGCCTTCCATCCAGATTTGGGACAGTTGAGTCCTCTTTCCTCTGTGCTCACTGTATACTCAGTGGTTCTTTGTGGCCCCTTTTATGATCAATGTGCAGTGCACTTGGGCCTGAATAGATTGAAATGTGCCCAGGAAGATATGAGCTGCATCTTGTTTTGAGACACAGACACAATTTGGTGATGAGGATTTCAATCAGGCATGTTGGCTGACCTGTTTTATGCTGTCTGCCACCTGTTACACCCCCAAGGCTCACATGTGTATGACACAGGTCTGAAAAGTCACAGCACAATCAGCAAATGAAATATAAGTAACAATTTTAAGAAACTCTCTACAAAGAACCCTATTAAGTTTTACAGAAGAAAATAGTTGTTGGAAAGGCTTTTGACTTATGCTTTTTTTTTTTTTTTTAAGTAACTCCTTCAAAGAACAAACGCCTTAAAAATAAGGGTATGTAGGCCTACAACCAGGACTACTGATACAGAATGTGTTTTTGTTGTTGGTGGTGGTGTTTTTTTTTTTTTGGTCTTTTTGATACAGGGTCTTCCTTTAGCCTCAGCTGGCCTGGAACTCACTATGTAGACCAGGCTGGCCTTGAACTCACAGAGATCTGCCTGTTCTTAACAGGATAGGAGGACCATCTGGGACCACACACAATCTGGAAGCCATGACTCTTTCAAGAGTACCTGGTGGGGAGAGGACCCAGAATTTATATGTGTCTACAGAGTAGGCAATCTTTTCTAATCTACACGAAACCAAAATCACAAACATTAACAGATTTGACTACATGAATATAAAAATGTCTACATGGTACAAAATACTCCAAAGGAATATCTAGGAAAATAATTTTAATATTAGGCAAAGTATTTATTTCATTAACTTAAAAATCATAAATGCTGGGTGTGGTGGCACACACATTTAGTCCTAGCACTCTGGAGGCAGAGCAGGTGGAACTCTGTGAGTTCAAGGCCAGCCTGGTCTACACAGCACGTTCCAGAACAGCCAAAGCTACAGGGAGACCTTGTCTCAAAGAGACCAAAAAAAAAAAAAAAAATCATAAATAACAGAACCCAATAGAGCAGGGGCAAAGAACTTAAACAATGGCTCAAGGACTCTTACTCAGGGGATGTGCGAACTAAAGCTTCATTGACTGATTTTCATCTGTTATGTTGGCAAAGACTACTATGTCTGGTGTATGGGACAGCCTACAAAACTCTGGTGCTCTGCCCATGGGCCCTTTGAGGAACAATGTGAGATTCTGAACTTTTAAGTGGAGCTATTCTATGTAGCAATTCTGCTACTCAATCCACTTTGAATTTTAGCATACTTTCGAGTATGCAGAGATATCCATTGACATATTCTCCAGCATAAAGCTGGAAGTACTCATCAACAGAAGAGGGTTAAGGGACTTCACACATGTATACAGCTGTATACTAATACATCCAATTGTTCAAAAGAATGGTGTTTGCCTTATCTGTATGAATGCAAAAGGCTTAGGAATAGAAAGGCAAGAGTAAACTTGTGCATGCAAAACTTATGCTTATACAAGTACACGGTGATTCAGTCCATACCAAGCACCATCTTTGGTTTTGGGGGTGGTGGAAAAAATGCATTCTGTACCCATTACACTTAGAAGATATATATATATATATATATTGATGAAAAATTAAAAATCTCATGAACAACATTCTAAAATCTTTCTCTTATAATTCTACTCATCTGCTACTTTGTATTTAAACTCTTCCCTGCCTCAGTCCCATATCCCTGTGCTAAATATACTTGGAAACTTGACCTCTAAACCTTCAATGTTGACCTCTGCAGGTGAGGCCAGGGAAGAGGACTGAGTCCCCTCAAGAAAAGGTGCTTGTCCAGACCTGCATGCAGACAGTACATTCATACACATACAAAAATAAATAAATAAATAAATAATAAAAAAAGAAAAGGTGCTTGTCTGGAACACCTTTCAGTCAAGTTTCTACCCAACACATTTTAAAAATAAAAAGACATCCATTGTTTATGTTAAAAGAAAAACTCAAAACAATAAGTTAAGCCCATCTCACCTGGGCCTATTCAATGCTTGGTATCATACCATGTGTTCAACAGTTTCACAAAGCAGCTCTTCTCACTTCAAACCTGTTAATAGCTGTTCTTGTGGTGCCCTTACATTGAGTCTTGGTTACAATTGCAAGAACTTTTAATAAATACTTTAGGAATCCAAGATTCTTGTGTTGGCATCTTTCATACCAACTTCTTCAGATGTAAATATGAATAGTGAAATAAACATTTTCGGGGGGGAAGTAGTCCATAAGAACGCTGGAGAGATGGCCTAGCGGTTAAGAGCGCGACCGCTCTTGCAGAGGACCAGGGTTCGATCCCCAGCACCCACATGGCAGCCGAGAACCATCTGAAACTCCAATTCCAGTAGAACTCCAGTTCCAGGGGAATCCGACACCCTCTTCTGACCTCCACGGCATTGCACGACACGGTGCACAAACTTGCATGCAGACAGTACATTCATACACATACAGAAATAAATAAAATTAATAAAAAAAAGAAAGCATACCATGAGACACTGAACCAACACCACATCCATAGTATAGTTTTGAATTCTCCCAGATTACCATAATTTACTTAGTAATTTAAGCTGAGCTCACTCAAATGCATTTGTAAATGTAGGCAATGTATCTCTTAAGCTCTTAGCTTATTAGAAGAGAACAAGTTAATAAGATATCTGTAACTTTTATAAGTTCATTTTTCCTCACTCATCCAAATGATTTCAAACATGTGTTTCCAAGCTACTTAAACAAATAAATGTAACTTACAGACCCTCAGTGCTTAGATACACCAGAACTGAATTCAACAGTTTTTAATTAACTGCTTTAAATCAACACTTACATAATCTCCATATAAAAGAATCACATGAAATACACATGCCCAGCTCATGAAAGGCCCTGGTTAAAGGCAAATTCTAGTTAGCAGAATTAACACAATAGTGGCTAGGAAACAAATTAATGTGAAGTTTAGTACATTCAAAGCATACTGAAAAGCAGATTTGCTGTGGTTTTGCATAGGGAAAGCTGGCAAAGGTGGGAACACAATTTGTCACTGATCTGAAAGTCCAGACACTTCTCAAAAGCCAGGACAGCCAAAATCTTACTGCATTTTCCATATTTAATCTTTTTAAAAGCTTGATCCTGCTGATTTCTTAGGAATCCTGGATTCCCTGGCTGCAGCACCAAGGTAGGTATAGAAAGAAAACAGAGATGGCAGCAGACATGGAGGACAGATAATTGCCAGAACAAGACAGATGCCAGACTTACTGTAATGTTCCCCACTGCCTAGGACATAGCTGCCCAAAGCAACTACATTTGGGGCCTCAATGGGGAAAAATAACCTATTTCTATCCCTGCGGCATGGCCTATTGAGATTTCTGGCTAGACAGTTAACTCCAGAAAGAAGAGTGGACAGGCAATGTGTGGCGTTTTGTGACACCACATTACTGCCTACTAAAACTGTCTGCCTGTTAAGCCTCCTTTTTAAAGCCAAGAGTAGGCCTGAACTGTTGAGAACCTATTTCTTCAGATTTCTTCTCAACTGTGCTCCAGAACTGTGCTTGTTTTTTGTGTTACCAAAATAGTATATCCAGCATGAAATGGGGAAGTAAAAGCAGAACTGTCTTATTAGAGAAGAGTTTTGCCTTTCCTGAGCCCTACTGATTTAGAATACCACAGATAAAATCA
Source organism: Rhizomys pruinosus (assembly GCA_009823505.1). Classification (NCBI taxonomy): domain Eukaryota; kingdom Metazoa; phylum Chordata; class Mammalia; order Rodentia; family Spalacidae; genus Rhizomys; species Rhizomys pruinosus. The sequence goes on along the minus strand of VZQC01009467.1, from coordinate 1,433,649 downwards.
CAACCAGATTTTGCTAATTTAATCCCATCTTGCTTGCAACACAACTGGGATAATTATCTTATCATTTTCAATGAGAAAAGCACCTGTTGCAGCACCTAATAGGTAAAACATACACAAACATACTCATATACTACTTGGGTGGGAAGCAAGGAGGGGTTGTGAGCGACCAAGCTCATATGCTCAGGTCACAAGAAGAGTACATGGGTCAGTGAGCTTGTTTACATTAAGTTGCAAGATTAGGTAAAAGCCTTTTTTATTTTATTTATTTTTCATGTCTATGAATGTACTGTCTGCATGTAGGTTTGTGCACCCCTGTTGTGTAATGCTGTGGAGGTCAGAAGAGGGTGTTGGATTCCCCTGGAACTGGAGTTAAAGACAGTTCTCAGCTGCCATGTGGGTGCTGGGGATCGAACCCGGGTCCTCTGCAAGAGCAGTAGGTGCTCTTATCCACTAGGCCATCTCTCCAGCCCATAAAAGCCATTTTTAAACTAGTCCATATTATAAAAGTTATTACTGCAGCTATGGAGGCATGGACAGGCTCAGGAGGGCATGTATGAAGTGGAGATAAGAGTAACTAAGGACACTGAAGGCATTAGCAGAGAGGTCTGAGGTCCAATCAACATTGAGTCCTTTTAGTGCCTGGTATCAGGCATGGAAAGTGCCCAAAGAGTTTTTGTGTATGTAAAGACATGTCTCCCTAAAGTTAGGAAAGTTTTTACTTAAGTCTAGCTCTGTAATGCCTAACATGAAACTTGAAGAAGTTGATTGTCTAGAAGGTATCAAAGAAGCTGAGGCAAGACTTGAAGCTCTCAATTCTGGGGCATCCTGAGCTACAGCCTTTTCTTCTGAACCTGCGAGTTAAAAACAACAACAAAAGTACCAACACCTATCCGCATTCTCTTAGTGACAAAATTCCATTTCACTGTTTCTCAGTGTTATCCAAAAAAAAAAAAAAAAAAAAAAAAAATGTGTATCTTCCTACTAAAATCTTTCAGCTAAGGCTCAGAGCCAGCTTGAGCAACAAAGGAGCCAGGACATAGACTGGCACAGCTAAGGGCAGTGGATGCACGGAACAAAGACACCTCCATGAGGGCCTCTGGCCAAAAGGGAACCCATGGGCAGAGAGTAGTTGTGGGAGAGGTCATGCACATCTCCCGCATAAATGTCTGCCCCGTGCACGAGAGGACTACTCAGGCAAAAAAAGAACTATTTCACTATATATAAAAATTTAGACAATTTCAGCAGAAGTAAAAGTGAATGAGGACATCACACTCCACGCTGCCTCTCACCTCAGAGAGCCAGGCGAGACAGCCACAGCTACAGACCTACTCCATAGTCCCTTATACGTGGAGGGTAGATTATGTGCAAAAGCACAGGAAACAATACTCAGAAAGAGCCACTTCAATGGATTCCCATTTAATACTTACAAATGAAACTTCCCCTTCTCCCTAGTTAATATGGTTTATAAATCAGAGACTACAGGTCTTCATCTCTGGAGCTAGGGTACCAATTCTTGGAACTACTGACTCCTCCTCCCTCATGTCCAAGGGCCCCTGGTAGACAGGAGGTCAGGCAGGGGAACAAAGGTTATAAGTACACTGGATAACCATTTCTTATTGCTACTCAAACAGGTTTTTCTAAAACAAAAATGTGTTGGTCCTAATCAAGAGAAGCAGCAAGCTGCCTTCTGCTGCCCCTGACTGTGGTTTTTCACCCTCCCAGGGCCTTCTGTTTAAGTGTTACCCTTTACTGCCTGCTCTGTGCAAACTTTAGAAGCATCGGACACCAAGGCAGCTTAGCGATGGCCTTCAGAGAGCCCAGAGGAGATCGTTTACAGGCTACAGTGTGTGGGAAGTCCCACTTCTCAAAGGGGCTGCACACCAGTTGTTTCAAAACATAAACATCCTCTAATCCTTCCCACATCCTTTTTCCACAGGGTAACTTTTACCAGTTCCCCAGAAGCTCCAGTCAAGTACAGATAAAGGCAGAGCCCTCCAGAGGCACAACAGTAGCCAGAGCTGTGGCTGGAGGATACAAATGTGTCCGGATGTTCAGCTAGGAAACTTTGGCAGCATCCCAGATAGGCAGCAAGACAGTGATGTCAGAACTTTATCCACATCAGCCCATTAGGTTCCTACAAAAGCCTTATGGTGCAGGCAAGATGGCTCAGAAGGTCAAGGTACTTGCTCCCAACCCTGACAACTTGAGTTCTATCCTTGAGCCCTATAAGGAGAGAACAGATTTCTACATGTGGTCATCTGACTGTCACACGATGTGTGTACATACAAATAAAGTAAATTAAATAAGTGCTTAAATCCTTTTGAAGGAAATGACATTTTCCTCCTCTGTAAAGAGGAAACTCATCTATGAAGAAGAGATCCAAATTATAAACTGTCCAAGGACACACTACCGATATGTGGCAGTAATGGATTTAAGAGGCTTATAATTCTTGCAGGTTGACTGTAGTGCATAACCCAGAAGGAGAAAAGAAGAGCTGGTTACTTAGCTAGCTGCTGGATGAGGGTGGGAAGAGTGGAAAGACCATGAAGGAAAGCACAAGGATATTTCACTCATGCTGAGAAAGACATCCGGGTACCTGAGTGAGGCAAGACTAGACCACAGGTGCTAAAGGCAGGGAATGACTCGGAAGCAGAAAGAGCTGGAAAATCAGTTTGACAAGCAGAGGAGGAACAGCAACGGGAGAACAGGAGAGTTTTTAGAAGTGGGTGTTGCTCATAGATTAAAGGGAAAACCAGTAGGATACAGTTTAGTGGCTGGAAGGTAAGAGTACTGGTCCACTAAGAAAGCAGTGGAACAGGATCCTCCCTACAGAGGAGAGGGCAAGGCAGCCTTATCAGATCAAAGGAAGTGGTAACCCACCAGGAGATGCAGAGCAAAATAGGGTATATTTGTAGTTATCAGATCCTCAAGGGCTAGCCTGGGAAAGAGATGTTGGATCTAACTGCAAACAAACAACCTAGAGCAGACAGCCCACAGTGCCCAACCCGAGACAAGACATGTCACTTTCCATACATCCAGAGTCTGACTCTGGGAGAAAAGAACCAGAACCAGGCACTGTGTGTGTGTGTGTGTGTGTGTGTGTGTGTGTGTGTGTGTGTGTGTGTGAGAGAGAGAGAGAGAGAGAGAGAGAGAGAGAGAGAGAGAGAGAGAGAGAGAGAGAGAGAGAGAGAGAGAGAGAGAGAGAAAGAGAGAGAGACTGACTGTGTGCACGCATGTATGCACTGAAGACTGAATTTGGGGCCTTGTATGTGCTAGGTGAATGTTCAGACTCTGAGCTACATCCCTGCTACAGCCAAGCACTCTGCATGAACATGGGCATCCGAAACCAGCAGGTGACAGGTGGGGGAAGCAACAAACAAGGCTGACGTGGATTCCACCTTCTGAGAAGAAACCCTTCCTCCCTCCTTGAATTTCTGGGGTCATAAATGCCGAGAGTTAGCTAGGACTTGGGGAGCACTGAGGAGGGCCTTCGTCTGCTGTCTCCAGCCCCTCACTAGGGCCTGGGCACCCAGAAGGGAGGAGTGACATTCTGGGGACTCCTGCGCAGCTCCTAAACACATCAAGAAATAACGGCCAACAGAAGCACTCGTGTGTTTCACAGATACAGATGAGTTAGAAATAGAAAGCCCACAGCAACTGGATCCGATAAAATAACGTTTTGTTTTTTAAAAGAACAATAAAACATACTACATATTGTTTTTTTCCCAAGAGGTCATTGTGATGGTTACTCTTTGCTGGCAACTTGACTAGATTCAGAATCACCTAGGAAACATTTCTGGGCACATCTGCAAGGGCTTTTCCAGGGAGGTGTAACTGAGGTGGGAAGATCCACCCTGAACGTGGGCAGCATCTTCCCACTGTTGGAGTCTGGGACTAAATAAAAAGAAGAAGATGAGCTGAGCATCAGCACTCATCTCTGCTTCCTGACTGGGCTGGCCATGTGACCGGCCACCTCTCCTGCTAGTGCAACTTCCCTGCCATGACAACTCCTCTCAAACCATGAGCTGAAACAAACCCTCTTCAAGATGCTTTGGGCCAGGCATTTTGTCACTGCAATAAGTAATTAATAGTCATATTTGTGATTATCCCACTCAAATGCCCACAGTCCATTCTGCCTCAATGAAAAGAAATAACTGCTCCTAGCCACAAAGCCAGGCCCAGAGAAAACACTTCTAAATCAGTGAGATACTAGGCCCCACAGATGGTCTTGTCTCACTGTCAGCTTGATTTCATTCAGCTGGAGGCCTCAGTCTATTTTCTCAGAGTTATCAGTAGCCTCTCACCCGTTTTACACTGTTTAGTAGAGTCAAAAACTTTGGTCAGGTTCCCACAGCAGAGTCCTGAGTCACAGAATAGAGGATGCTTCGCTGTGCACCATGCTTCTAGAGTCTGGGGAACCTTCACAGATTCTCATTCGACATTGATGCCAATACCCAGTCTGAGTGGTTTTCAATGACTAGCCCAAGTCCAGACACCTCCCACCTGAAGATGACTCAAAACAGAAAGCTACTTCCCACCTTTCAAAAATAAGAGGCCTAAGCATGTGTGGGTAGAGAGAGAACGTTGGAAGGACTCACGCTGGGGCCAAGAAAGCACAAGACAGAATCAAAACACCGGTGCAGTTATTCCAATCAGGAGAACTGGAAGTTCAAATACTGAAAGAAACAACCTAAAGTCACTGCAAATGTTAGTATTAGGAAGGTCCTAATATAGACATCTTCAGTTGGAAGCTAAGGCAGAAAGACCTTGAGTTTTTTCCTCAAGGTGTCAACATGAAGTGTTGACTATACAAATTGAATGGGAAATAATCCTTGTTGTTAGACCATATACTGCTCAATCAGAGAGAGTACTGTTCTGAGCTCACAAGCAGACCTAGCCTATGTATTTTAGAGATGGACTAGATTGAGACAAACTAGAGAATCCTAGAGAGGAAATTGTTTACTGTAACGGTGACCAAGTCATAATCTTCAAGGTGTTATCAAGCTCCCACAGGCTACTACACCATTCGGCCCTCCAACTTAGAGCTGTCCAAACAAAAAACTAAAAGAGGTAGCTAAAATGTGTGTCTAGTCACTAACAGAATCCCTGGGTCTTATCAGGAAAGAGACCAGCAACTCTTAGCTCTCACGCAGCACTTATCAGAGAGAGACATGTGTACATACCCCATTCACAAATATCTACGTGCAGGCTGGCCTGGAGGCCAGTGCTGATGCTGACTGTGCATGTGGTCCTCCCAAGGTAGGTGTGCTGATATAGCAGGTAGCTGAGTTGCAGTCAGCATATTAGGAGCCAGACTGAAACAAGATAACTCTAAAAACATCTGAGTTAAAGTAAAGGAGCAAAACCACAGCCCAGGACTTAACTTCTATACCAACTTCATCAGAGACAGCCAAGACGCCCTGTGTTTGCTGTTCCTACCAGTGTGGAAGCAAGCTATGACGTACCCAGCCTACCAGCACGACTTCTGCTGTCACCAGGGCTCTCATAAACATCTTTCACTCTAAAGCTACTTCCTCTTGCAAATTTGTTCAAATTTGAGTTGTTGCTAATTACCAATAAATTACTGGTAAATTTTAATTGTTGATAAATTGAATACTGGTACTCTGCCAGTCTCAAAAGATTTTATCTGCGCTTTTCATGGCTGTACTCCATAAAAATTAATAAAAATTATAACGATATAAGACCAAGGAAAACATCCAGGGTTTTGGTGTCAAGTAGGCCTCAAGGGACATGGCAGCCATGCTGGGAGCTACACTGGTGACTTGTGCAACTCCCACTTGTAGGAACATAAAACTCACAGAGATCCACCTGCCTCTACCTCCCGAGTGCTGGGATTAAAGGCATGCACCACCACGCCCGGCTCGAGAGTGAAACATTTTTGCAAATGGTCCAGATCTGTGCTGCACAGTACAGCAGCCATGAGCCCCTGTAACTCAGGAGTACTAAAATGCAATAGAGCCAAACAGAAGTGTGGACTACATGCAAAATACACTGAGGCCTCCAAGGACTCGGTATAAAGAAAGGATGAAAAAAATCTGTTTTTACACTGATGACATGAAAATGATAACAGTTAGCATAGTGGGTGAACTAGCTCTTCTATTTACATGAATTTTGCTCTTATATTTCTCTGGGACATCAACAGTTCTGTCTATTATGGATTCCAATGAAGAAATGAAACCCTGAAGAAGTAAAAGGAGATGGAGCAAGTGCAGTGCCGATTCTAGCTAAGCAACCCAGGAGAAGCCGCTGCATGCACACCGGGCTGAGCTGCACCACCTCTGCTTCTGGATCCCACTCTTCCTACCACATCTCCACATGAAGGACAGAACTGCGGCCTCAGGCAGCTGCAGAGTCGGATGCCCACCTATGGGGCAAGCAGAGGCTAGATCACCACGGCTGCACAGGCAAGGGAGAAGAGGCCCGATCACATCCTCTCAGGATGAAGTGAGCAGAGAGAAGGAAAGCTAAGCACAATCTGACAGGATGAGATGAAGGGGTGGTTCAGGAATGGGACAGAATTTGCTTCACTTGATGTTTTGATAGGAACCAAGTATAGACACAGACAGGAGACTTTGGAAAAAAAAATCAGTTGAAGATTCAAATTTTAGAAACATGAGAACAGTGTATGAGATACCTGTAAGATACTGACTAGAAAGGTGTGGAGTAAGGGCAGCAGATCAGCTCTGTACAGAGGTCCTAAAGCTGGATTAAGGTAAATTTCAGTGGGGAATGATGGGTTAGGTTCAGTTTCTTTTTCCTTTTTTTTTTTTTTTCAAATATCTGAGTTTGTGTTTGCAAGGTGAGGCAGGACAGCTGAGGAAGACTTGCCCATAGGACATCAGAGAAAGCAGAAAGCGTCAGGAAAGACAAGTCTTGGAAGGCAGGGAGTCCACAGCAAGGGAGTTGTGGGAACTCTCTATGTGCCTTGCTGAAGGTACACAGTACTGCGAACTGGCCAAAGGCAGGGAAGTGCCGCTGCTCTCATCCAGCTTCTGTCTACAGAGCCCTAAACCAGGTCAGTGAGGACAGTGGGAAACAAAAAAGAAAACATCAGCAGAACCAGCAGCTCAGTGAACATGGAGAATGAAAGGCTGAGTGAGCTAGCTTCGCTGAGCAAGCTAGCCGAGGCAGGAGGATGGGAGCAGAAGCGCTCAAGGGCCGGCTAGGGCAGGGCTTACGAGGTCCAGCTGTTCATCAATTTGCGGTCACTGTTTCTCAGCTCCAAAACTCTACCCCTGAGGCTTCACTGGGAACTTTTGATCAACAAAGCTCCATCCAAGACCCTGCTCCATCAGAACACTCCAAGGATGCTTCCTTTACAAGGAAAGGCATGTGACCCCCAGCAGAATGTGTCCATGGAACAGAGTGTGTCTATGTGCAAGCCCATGCACTCTTAGGTAGGTATAGAATTCTGCAGGCACCACATCCCACTTTCCTGGGGCTGAGGCAAATCAAGTTGTTCAAGGGCTTCATGAAGCCAGCCTAGCTCCCCTAACACCACAGGCCTTTCCTAATAGCATTCCCTCCGCCTCCTCAGCACCTGGCGCCAGGCACCACCTAGGAAGCACTTACTGACCCAATCACTGTTACCCAAGAAATACACAGCACTCTAAAATACCCTGAGACTGAAAACACTCCTTAATAAGAGACTTGCTTCACACCAGCAATTATTTCTTCCTATTTTTTTCTTTTATTCCCAAAAGTTCTGCAAACATTTCTAGAACAAGCTACAAGGGCCAGCTGTACAAAAAAATTAATCTGAAGCAATTCATAATGTTTCCTCACACAGCTGGATTATGTAGAGATGCTTCCTCTAAACCATTTAAATTCTAAATATGAGCTTCTTTATAATGAATGCCCACTGTCAACGGGTTAAAAAAAAATTGGAGAAATATCTTAGGTCCCAGAAATACCATCAGAGATCAGCTCTACTGTTGGATGCTCTAGTAGCTTTTAGCACATGAACATTCTTTCACTGTGTAGGAGCCTGCTTTGGCATAGGACAATTTATGCCAATTACTAAACTACAGTCAAAACACCAAGGTGGTGGAAAGTGTCTTTCCAATACTGCTGTTTACCTCAGTCAGTGACAAGAAACAGCAGCAGACCCCCTCTCACCAGGCTAACCCTCACTCCTTATTAACCCCCAAACACACGTGTACAGAGAGAGAGAGAGAGAGAGAGAGAGAGAGAGAGAGAGAGAGAGAAACAGCACAGCCCAGAGACAGGCAGAAGATCAAGAACCCCAAAGCAACAGCAAGTTTAACTTTAACTCTTAAAAACAAATCTTGAGCTTCTGCAACTTTTCTTAATAATGCAAAATGATCTGACCACTCCATTTGGGCTATCATCAGTGGCTGACCCAGGACTGCTACATATCAGAGAAGAGGAAGACAAGGCACTATTTAGGAGAGCAGGGGAAAAAAAATTCAAGTTTCCCAACTTTGTAGCAACTGGGTCTAGCTAACAGTACAATAGGGCACAGTGGCCCATTTAAAATTTTTATCTTTATTGCTGTACTGTTCTGGGACTCTCTGATGGACAATGCCAAGTACACTGTCTGCCCTGGCCTTGATAGTGGGGACTAAGTGTGTGCCTGCCTGGGAGAGCAGGGTGGGGATGGGGGTGGGGAGATCTCAGTGCAAGCTTGGTAGCTGCACTAGATGTGGGGCAGCAGCGGCCCACGGAGAGCCCCTAGCACTCACTCACTTCTGACCAGCAGGCTAAGAGTCAAGTCCTTTCCTTCACAGTTCACAAAAATCTCTAGATACAAGATAGGTATTGTGGGAGAAACTCAGCCTAAAGAGTGTAGCTGTTTGTTTTAGGTGCATGTACTAAAGATACTCATAAAATTAGGTACCTTTGTTTTGGTAACATCTAGAGATCTCAGCGCCTACAAAGGCACGCACACCCACACATGCACATGCGTGTGTGCGTGTGTGTGTGTGTATACACACACACAAAAACCTTTGATATTAAAGGATAACTTCTACAGCTACTTGAACAATTATACAATTCATCAAAATCTTCCTTCTAAAACAACAAAGTGTACACTTTCGGAGACAAGATTTTAACTCTCTGATCAGGAGTGGGAAGCTTTCCATCTTCACAAATTACTGCTGGTCCAGCTCAGATGCCTCCCTTCAACAGGGAAAGAAGTCAGCCCTGGTTAGTCCCCATCCTACACCCTTCAACTGCAGGGTAAAATGGGGCCCATCATCCGACTTTAATCACACATCTGGTGACTTAGGGCTTGGTATAATTCAAGGCGAGGTCTCCTACCACCCTTTTGGCTGCCTAGACAGCTTTCTGGCTCACTCACTGCCTTGTCAAGTAATTGACACTGAAAGTTGGTGTAGCCAACAATGGCCAACCCTCTCACCCCACCCCCTTCCCAAGGCAGTGGGGGCAGCTGGAAGTCAAATATAAGAGGATCTAACCATCGCAACATTTTTTTTTCCAGACTATCAGCTCATCACAATTCAAATGGTTACATACCTAGCTGTTCTTTATAAATCCTTTTGTCTTTTTATTAGGTCTTTCATTCTAAGCAATCTGTAACAAATTCAGAGGTTCTAACTTTTGGAGTTCCTACAGAGAAGAGATGAGAGAGAGGAGGAAAGGGAGGAAGGGACAAAGGAGGGAGAGAGGGAGGGAGAGAGAGGGCAGATTGAGATTTAAAAAGGAGACACCTCACTCTCCTTTTTAAATGAGATTTAAAAAGGAGACAGTCTGCTCAGGTGGAAGTTCTGCGGCTCTAGGGAAACTGCCCAGGATTTCGGAACCGGCACCCCGCACCTCCACCGCCCCCCGGACTTTGAGTTGTGGGCAAGAACTACCAACTTGCACTCCAGGTTCCCCACCCCACTCCGACGTCCTTCCCACCCTTTTCTCCTGTGACTTCTCGAAAGGAGTCCCTGGACTGGGCTGGACTGCTACTACCGGGAGGCAGCTGCGCCTCTAAGCCACCACCAGCACCGCTATCCGAGTCCACTGCCTGCACGGCTTTCCGCCCACGCGGAAAGCAACTTTCGTTCCCCAAAGGGGAGGATCCAGGTTTCACAGACGCGGTATTCTCCAGAAGTTTCCCGAGAGACGCGCAGCTTAGGTCACTTGGCTGAGTGTGAGTCCAGAAGGGTGAAGGACCAGGGCCGCGCATGGGCCCAAGCGTGGGACGCGGTCCTTTCCCGGTTTTCCAGAAGCAAGCCTGGAGCGCAGCGTCGTCCTATGAGCCGCGGAAACCGCCGGATTCGAATTCGCTCCGGCCCCAACCACTGTGTGCGCCCACAGGGGCGAGCCCAGGAACCCGCAGGCAAAGACCAGCCGGGACGCCGAGGGCGCCGCCGGGAGGGAGCGGAGGGCGCCCACCGCCCGTCTTCCAGCCGCCCGACGCGCTCGCCCAATAAACTTTGCCAAAACCCGGCAGTCTCTAGAAAGTTGGCGCTCCGTCTCCGAGCGTCTCTTCTGGCCCTCGGATCGGCGTGCGCGCGGGACGCGGGGCGTCGCCGAGCCAGCCGGGTCCAGCACCTGCCGGCACGTCCCGTGCACCCCCGGAGCATCCCGCCGAGGGAAGGACCCCGGAGCGGCGCTGCGCGGGCCAGGCCGGCGGCCGCATCCTCCCACCTGGCTCGTGGGGGGTCGAGGACTCACCTGGGCGATGGAAAAGGAGGCGACAGAGGCAGGTGGTTGGAGTGGGCAGCCCCAGCTGGAGCGGCACGGTGACTACAGCCCCCAGACAGCTGCCGCGAGTGAGCGGTCGGGCCGCCGCCCCCTCCGATCTTATCCAGCCTGACCACTCCCCCGCGCCTCCCCGCCCCTGCCCCCGCCCCACCGCCGGCCTCCCGAGGGAGCCAGGGCGGGGCGGGACGGCCCTGGCCCCGCGGGATCCCTCCGCCCGGCGCTGACGCCCGGGCCCGGCGAACTCGGCCTCTGATTGGCTGCCCAGGTCAATGGTTGCCGAGAGACGAGTAAACCCTTCGGCGGCTCGAAGGGGCGGGGTTCCTTAGGAGGCGGTGCCGCGCAGGCGCAATAGAGAGGGACCCTGTCGCCCCCGCAGAGCTTCGCAGTGGCGGGATACCTTAACTTTTCGCGCGGCTCTTGGCTCTCGGCTCTGTGGTTCCCTTGCGTCCTGGCGGGCATGTTTTTTCTAAGTGGTGACGGATTTTCGGGCTGCTTCGCCCTGGTTCCAGGGGTGGGGACTCAAAGCCCACGCCTGCTTCAGGCGTGTTTGGGAAATCGGAAGTCTTAAGAGTTTCTAGGAGCTGGGAAGATTTATGATTCCCCAAGGAAATTGGTTGGAGGTGAGGTGGTGGCCCTGGGGAAAAGCAAGCAGCTGGCCCGCTGGGCAGGACCACCTGTGTGCAGTTAGCCAGACTGCGGGCGGGGACCCCATCATGTGCAGTTCCTGGGATTGAGGACCCAGGGAACCTATCGCCAGTCCGGGAGGACTGCAGCGCCTGTCCTCCCCAGGAAGGCACAGGGCTATTGCTTGTGGTTTCACAGGAAGGCAGGCAGGGCACAGCCTTTCCTTCTCTAGCAAGTGGTTGATGACCCAGGTTCTGAATTCAGTCTAATGAGTGAGGATCTCTGTTCACCACTTAACTATCTGGGAGGCTTTGGCAAGGAACTGCTTTTGTTTTGGCTTGGTTTTTTTGTTTGTTTGTTTGTTTATTAGACTTTGTCTCCTAAAGCCCAGGCAGGCCTCTAATTTACTAAGTAGCTCAGGCTGGCCTTGAACTGATCGCCCTACCTGCAGTCCCCTAACTGCTGGGGTTACAGGCCTGTGCTACCACCCCCGGCCTTTGCAAATAACTTATCCTCCATAAACTTCCATTTCCCATGTGTAAGATGGGACCAGAAATGGGATAGATGTAGGGATCAGTAGTAAGAAAAGATACTAGTGCACTACTTGATATAAAGTGTGTGCCACTGAGCTTCTTTTAATCGTCCTCTGGATACTGGGGCATGGGGCAAGAGGGGTTCCTGAATGCAGAGTTCTCTGGTCCCGTTCAGTCCCTGCCTAGATGAGTGAGTGCCCGCAGTGTCTGCCTGGTTATGAAGGCTTCTCTGGTATGGGGAGGGGGAATTCCAGAAACTTCAGTGAGAAACATCAGTATGAGAGCTCGTGGGGATAGTCACCAGGTCCCTGTTCTTGGATACGAAATCAGGATATACTATCAGTTTTTGTTGGTTTTGTTCTTGATGTCTGTCAAGTGTTCAAGTCTATAGTATGCAGAACGATGAATTTGTGTACACCCCTATAACTGCCACCTGGAACATTTCCAGCTTACCTGTGGCCCTTGACACTCTGTATCCCACAAGAGTGACTACTATTAAGTCTCCACGTAGCCCCTGTACCAGTGTTTGAACTTGACATGGAGAAACACGAAGGGTGTTTCCTGTGTATGCTTTCCAGTCTACCATTGCTATGTTGTTTGTCACTACCGTGTATTCATTAAACAATTCAAAGTAATTGTTCAATAATTTGCTTATTTTACTATTTGGTAAACATTGAAATGTGTTAGGCTTTTACTTTTTTTCTGGTGATACTGCTGAACATAGTCTTCCGTCTTTTCAGTCAACACATCATGTCTCTATTCAGGATTGGAATTGCCAGTTCACAGGGTATAGACCTACTGAGCTTAAAGTATATTGCCAGTGATCTGAGGTATAAAAATAATGAAAACCTAAAACACCAAACTGCAAAGCAAAAGAACAGATAAAATTGCAAAGGGGAAGAAGTAATATAACTGTGTTCCCAACAAGTGCTGTGAGATTACTGGTGGCTCCACAGCTTTACCATTTTGGTAGTCGAGTTTTTTTTTTTTAATTACATCTTCTAATTGAAGGGGGCACATGCCACAGTGGGCAGGTGGAGGTCAGAGGACAACTTATGAGAGTAGGTTCTCCCCTTCCATCACATGGGTCCCAGGCATCCAACTCAGGTCTTCAGGCTTGGCAACAAGCACCTTTAGACTGTGGGCCATCTTGCCAGCCCAAGTGTTGTGCTTTGTAATTAAAAACAGGGATGTGTATTCATTATAATTAAATGTTCATTTCTCTGATGATCAACATTGTTGAACAACTTTTCAGTGCTTATGGAGGAAGTGTCTGTTCCAGTCTGGTCCAACATTTGCATTACAGATAACTTCTCCCTACCTGTGGTGTGTGGTTTAATACTTCCTGACTAAAAGAAGTTACTCGTTTTAAATCACCCAATTTGTTAATCTTATCTTTAATGCTTAGTGTTTTATGTCCTCTTTACAAAATCTGTCTATCTCAAAGCCACAAAGATAATTATCTTTGTTTTCTTCCAAGAACTAGATTGTTTTAGCTTTCACTATCTGTCAAGCCTTGGGCAAACAACTTAATCATCCTTAGGTGAAACTCCAATCTCAATAAAATTTGTGTAAATGATTGCTTTGGCCTTTGGCGGCTTCTGTGTTTTCAGTGCCTCCTAGATGCTTAGTAAATAGCCATAGTTATTACTGTTATTATTGATGTTTTAAGTTAGCAAAGTAGTGGTTTTCCTCACAACATTCACGGGTTTCTCATCTTACTTTGTCCTCATGGTTCTCCCCTATTGGCCTCCAGCATGTCCTTCCCCCTCCAGCTGGTTCCTTTTCTTCTCCCAGTTAGTCCCATCCCTCCCCACCCCCACCCCACCTTCCGGGGCTCTCATCACAAGTATCCTATTGCCTTATTTCCAACATGGTAGAATTCTTAGCCTAAAAAATCTAATCTGGCATATTTGAGTTCTGCCTTTGCCTAGGTGAAATTTTGTTCAACTTCCTGAACAAAATTAGGTAATTCTAGGATGGAGAGCTGGGAGCCAGAAAAGAAATTAATTATATTCATATATATATANCATACTGTGTCCTGGTGCTTAAAGCTTCAGACAATAACTAACATGCATGTTAAAGTGGGATGATATTTGGTAAAATATATATATATATATATATATATAAATATATGTATTCCCCTTGGGCTTCTTTTTATTCCTGGAACATTTCTAGACTTTTTTTTAGGGATTTTGTTTCAGCTTTTTTGAATACACTGTGTTCTTTTGACCTCATAAAACTGTGGCATTCTGAAGCTGGCAGGAAGCTCAGGAAGTTGCCAGGTCCTGCCCACTGGACATGGAACCAAATATTGAACCTGTCCTTCCAAGATTCACAGTTCCTCCTTGCCAGGTTCCAGCCTCTGCTGGAGCCTCGGCAGACCCAATCAAAGTGCTCCAGAGACTTTGTTTTCCTTTTCATTCTGAGAACTTCAGTGATTTATACCTAAAGAAGCCATGGGTAGGAAAACATAGGGACAAAGAGTTGGCCCTTTGAAATGGCCCCGGAAACTTCCATGTCTCAATAAAATAATTTAAAATACCCCAGTGAGCTAAGAAGTTTCACCATTGGTCTCTTTGTCAGACAAGAACAATGGTCTTGTCGTTTTGAACAGTGGTCTTTGTCACTTTGAATAGTGGTCAGTTTCCCAATCGTTCAGTTTTCTAAGTCATGAATATTTGTAATACTTTATCTAAAGGTAGACCACCATTATTTATTCGGATGTCTTCTAAGTATCTCTCTTAAAATGATTAAATACAGAGTTTATTCACATATGCATATAAAGGAGTGCAGGGCCTCAAAAGCACACCTTAATGAATATACCTGCACAAACTGAACAAGCCTATGCTATCCATGTACAGATCAAGAAGTGAAGGAACATCAAAATGATTGTGAAATACTTTAAAACCACTACAGTGGTTTAGTCTACATCCTAGCGAGTCAAGTCAGGACAGACCGATTTGGCTTTCCCCTGACAACCTGGACCTCTTACCAGCAAACTCCTCTCTGACTTCTCTAAGCCAATATTTTCCCAGGTGCTATAGAAAGTGAATTAAGTTTGGACTGAAAAGGTTCACCTTTTATTTGGAGTGAAATCCAGAATGAATTGACTTCTAGGACTCGGTATGAGTAGATGGTGCAGGAACTGGGAATGGTTATGTTCTTGGCATTGGCTGTGGCAGCAGACACAAGCGTAGCATGATGGAAGAGGCACGGTTGCTGGGTAGGCTGAAGGGGGTACACTGGAGCCCAGAAAGAGGGAAGGACAGTAGTGGCACTGCCAAAGAAAAGAGAACACCCGTGACAGTGTTGGCTCTCCCCGTGGGCAGCTCCAGCCTTCTTTTCTGCCCCCTCTCTGAAGGTGAGGAAAGGACACAGTTGACGTCAGGTGGCTTGGATCCCTGTCCTAACCAAGGTATAAATTTGGACAAATAGCTTCATCTCTGAGGCTCAACTTCCTGATTCAGAGACGGAAATGAGATTGGAGTCAGCCTGCGTGCTTCTCATAGTTGTGTGTCCTGAAGAAAGGGAGGGCAGGGGCGGGAAAGGGAAGGGAGGCAAAATGGGGAGGGTCCCTTTGCCAACTTCTGTTACCAGCAGTCAGGAAACTTCACTGATGTGGTTGTCCTTCCACAGTCCCAATGTCTTATCTGAGGAATAATGTTTTTGTTAACTCTTCTTCTGGGAAAAGAGATTCCATGGGTGTGAACTATTCATCGACCAGCTCATATAGCACCAAGCACTGGGTTGACTCTGAACAGACCCTATGCTGGAGTCTCTGCAGGCTTCCATGACGCTGAAACTGGCAACACTGGAACCCACTCCTGCTGGGGAAGAAACTCCCCTTGTCCCCACCTTGCTTGCCAGAGAAAGAAGATGGCCTGCCTCAGACATGGCTCACTCACCTAACAAGTGTCGAATGTTTTCTCCCTTGCGGCCTCACACCCGTCTCCTGTGAGCTTCATGTAGGCAAATTGGTACCTTTCATCCTCTAGCTCTGATGCACAGATGCAGACAAGTTTCTGAAGTCTAGGTGTCTGAGGCCAAGGAAACAGATTCTTGAGAAGCTTCTAGAGGGGAGGCCATTCCACTAGCCCCCATCCTTCCACACTCTGCTTTTTGGGTAGGTGACACTTTTTCCAAATTCTTAAAATGAGCACTTAGTAGATGTCTGCCAGAAAGAAAAGGGGGAGAAGAGAGGGAAAGAAAGGGAAAGAGGCCTTAAAGCCTCCCCTCCCTCGAGTCCCAGTTTCCAATCCTAGCTACGTGTGATATTAATCATTTCACTGCCTTGGGCTTCTGTTTCTTCCGTCCGTCTGGCCTGGTCACTTACAGTGCCTCCAGCTCAGGCAGTGAGTGTTGAGGAGGAGCTCAGGGCACAGGGCTGGGCTGCCCAAGGCACATCATGGGGCTGGCTGCACATAATGACAGTGTCCCAGAGCTGGCGCTTGTGTAACAGGCAGATTTACCAAGAGGGGACGGCTGTTTGCTCAGCAGCTGAGAAGTCTATAATTAGACTGTCACAACATCAGCAAAAGTACAGGATCAATGTAATCAGAGAAGAAATGGAAAAGAAGGCGGCATCACTCAAAGCCTCCAGTGGGTCCCCATGGTTTCCGGAGCACTAATCACCCAGGCGGGGTTCAGCGTCCTGCTTGTGGGTTTCCTCCTGGGGCGATGACAAAGTTGGCTTAGGCTGACCATGTCTGCCCCTCTCAGCCACCTGGTTGTCTTCCTCCTTCACCCCTTTTTCCTCTTCTCACTGAGTCTTAGGAGGGGCCAAAGGAAGCAGGACTTGCAGCTGAAACTCCTGGTTGGAGGCACCTCTGATCGATCCTCAAGGTGTGTGTGTAGTCAGGAATAGGAAGGACCAGCTTCTTAAACACAAAAATACCTGGACTGCATGTCAGCCCTTTGCTGTGAGGTGGGCACCAAAAACAATCTGCAGTTAGCATATTCTCTGCTGGTCCAATGCATAGTAAACTTAAGAAATGCCCAGCAGCCAAGGGCCTCTCCCAGCTCCCAACGGACAGCCTGACTCCCACTGTGCACCTGTGTGGTTACAGCACAGTCCAGCTGGCTACTGCACAGTCCGGCTGGCAGCAGCTTAGGGCAGCCAAGTTTGAAGGGCCTTTCTCGAGCCCAGGAATGATAATGGGCTTCTTATTTTCTTTTTAATCACATTAGGAATCCCAAGCTGCAGACAAGTTTATCTCATTAATCCTCATGACATCTGAGCCAGAGAGTAATGTCCAGTGCCTTTGGTTTCTCTCCACTGAAGTAGATTGAGGCCCAGGTCTGTCCCCAGAGGATCTGGATCCAGGCTTTGAGTCTTGCCTGAGTGTGATCTTCCCAGAAGCAAATGGATTTTTTAAATCTATATAACTTTCTTTTCTTTTAAAAATATTTTTATTGAAGTTTTGTGCATTTCATACATCATTTCTCAATCCAATTTACATTAGTTTCCCTTTCCATGCCCCCCACCCCACCCAAGTTCATGCATTCTGCCATACCTGCCTTGTATCTTTTTGAGTCTTTTTAAAGTTTTTCAAAGCAGAGGATTATTTTGGGGGGGGAGAACTTTTCTGTTTCAGTTGGTTCTTTGTCCCAGTTCTTTTGTTGCTATTGTTCCCTCTAATTTGTATTGCTCCGTCATATGCATATATATGTCACACCTATACTAAAATCATGTCATCTGAAAATAAACTGTATGTTATTTCCAAATCATATTTCAGGATTCACATTTTCCCTTTTATTTATATTACTCTTTATATTACTCTAAAATATGCCTACATACCCTCCACCCATATACCAAGATTACAAAGTCTGAAAATAAGTGATAGGTTAATTCTAGAGCCTGTTAAGGGATTCACATTATAAGAGCACAGTTGCATTCAGATAAAGAATATAATATTTTTTTAATTTAACTTTTATTGATGCTTTGTGCATTTCATACATCATTTTCCAATTCAGATCAGGCATAATTCCCTTTCCCTTCCCTCCCACCCCCACCCCATCCCAGATCATGCATTCTGCCATAACTGTCCTGCATCTTTCTCTCAGTTTCTTTTTTTTCATTTTTTAGCTATAAGTGATAATCCATGAGTACAAGCATCCTTTGTGCAAAACCAATCTGCAGGCTGTTGTGCCCAAACCCCCACAGCCCCACCATCCAGTGGGGGGTGACAGGTTGTTTTTGTTCAATCAAGTTGATCAAATGAGTGTCCAGACTACATCGCTGTAGTTTCACCATTCACCCCAATCGCAGCCTTTACATTCTACCACGCCCCCTCTTCCACAGATTGTTCCCTAGGCTTAGAAAAGTGGCACAGGTGGATGAGAAGTAAAACAGTCCACTCTCTCTGGAGCTGTTGACTTGGACTCTGGTCAATTCTGGCTGTTTCCTTTCATGGGCTGACAGTTTGTCCAGGAGTAACCTTTCGATCCTACTAATGAAGCACAAGCAATTAGATATATAGGAATTTAAGCAGCACTAATAGTTATGGTAGGTTACTTTGGCATAGACACATATGTTTGGATGATATGTTAATCCATGAATCAGTTTGCCTTACAACTAAGTACTTGGTGCTAGCATCCACAAATGAGGGATATCATTCATCATTTTTTTTTCTGTGACTGTGTTACTTCACTTAGCATATCTTCTAGTTCCCTCCTTTTACCTGCAAAGTTCATGATGTCATATTTCTTTACCGCTGCATAGAACTCCATTGTGTAGATGTACCACATTTTCTCTATCCACTCATTGGTTGAGGGACACTTGGGTTGGTTCCAGCTCTTCCCTATTGTGAAGAGAGCTGCAATAAACATGGCTGTGCATGTGTCTCTGCAGTAGGATGAATCTTGTGGGTATATACCCAGAAGTGGAACTTTATTTCTTAAACAGTTTTCTTACATTAAGCATACATATTTTGGAGTAGAAAAGTCAGACAATGCAGAGGTAAAAGAAAAGAATAAATTATGATCAACCTCACAACAGTTGTGTTTATATTTGGGAATTTATATCTTTTTACTTTGTACACGTGCCTGGGCACACACACACACACATTCTATTTCCCATGGAAGTAGAGACCCCGAGGAGCTGGATGACACACTGGAACTTGCTTATTGACAGAGCTTAATAAAGGGAAAGTTAAGGGCAGCCTGTACTCCTTGCTTTCTTTATTTTGTGACCAAATAGCTGACAAAAGCAACTGAAGGAAGGAGGGGGTTTACTCTGGCTCACAGTCCACCATGGAGGGGAAGCCATGGACATGAGATCACGACATGGCTGATGACATCATGTCCATGGTCAGGAAGCAGAGAGCCGTGAATGTCTGTGCTCAGCTCGCTTTCTGTTTTTAATTCAGTTTGGGACCCCAGCCCATGAGGAATCGTACCACACACATTTAGGTATGTCTTCCTACCCCAGTTGGCCAAATCTAGATAATCCTTCACAGGACATTAAAGGCATGGGCATCTCTAAGGGACTAACAACAAATGGGGAGCCATTTCCACACCAGGCCTGAGGAAATGAGAAGAAAGTCTACCAGAACCTAAAGAGAATTGTTATGGCTAGAGCAGGGCTACCTGACAGGAGCCGGGCCATGTGGGTCACATGGGTCATGTGCACCATTAGACGAACTTAGACAAGAAGAGCCGGCTGAACACACCCACTGGGCCTGCCACAAGATCCCTGCCCCGGCTTCCTATTGGCCTGTGTAGCCAGCAGTCAGGTTGGTACTACCTCGCCAGATCCAACAGAAAGGTGGAAATTGAGGAGAGTGTTTGCCTTCCCTGAGCACTCAAGTGCAGCAAATCATTTTCAAAGGCCCAATTGACAAGAAATGCTCTGTCTTCAGTTAACTCCATGACAGCAAATGAATGCAGAGAATGGCTGGTTTGTGATGTCTCCCTCAACACAGTGAGCTAGGAAATGTCACTGCTAAGACCTTTCTATTTGAGCCGGAGTCAGCTATGTAGTTGCTCAGTGGATATGGACCTCTCCCTCCACAGTGCTAAACAAAGCACTATGTAGGAAGGAGGAACCAGAGAAGACTTGTGGCCACTGGCCTCTAGGGGCTTACAGATTCAAAGCGGGTTTGGGAGTACCAGGCTAAGGTCTATAAGAAAGTTCCATGAGAAGGAGGTAAAGTTTATGTGGATCTTCAGTTTCATGCATTGGAAATGCTCTCCAATGCAGCAGTGCAGAGAGGTGGGATCTTTGAGAAGTGACTGGGTTTGAGGCGTTGCCCTCATTAGGCCCTTTCCTTGGAAGGGGATCCATTATGGATGAGCCTCCCTTTCCCTGTGAGCTCTGTCATGTTAAACATGGCAGGAAAGCCCTAACTCCATGCAGTCCCCCAATCTTGGAATTCCCAATTACCAGAAACATGAGTGAAACACCTTTTACTGTGTCTGTGATGTTTAATAATAGCAACAGAAACAACTAAGAAAAGAAGACACAAATACTACACAAAATATCCTAATATTTCAGGCTCATAGTAGCTAATATTTCAAGCCTATAATGGGCGAAAGACAATGTTTACTATATATTGTGTTGTTCTAAGTTATTTGTAGCTATTTGTATTATTTAATCTCCCAAGATCCCCATGAGGTAAGTCATATTATTATCCCCATTTTGTAGCTGAAGAAACTGAGCCCCAGAAAGGTGAACTCTCTCAGAAAGGCAGACAGAGCTAGTCTGTGACAGAGCTGGACTGTGAACCCACACACTCTGATTCCATCTTCTCAAAAGCCACATATACTGCGCCAAGCCAAAACTGTTTCCATAAAAATACTAAGTCATGAACCACCTTTTGAATTTTTTTTTTTTTTTGGTCTTTTCGAGACTGGGTCTCCCTTTAGTCCCAGCTGGCCTGGAACTCGCTCTGTAGACCAGGCTGGCCTTGAACTCTCAGAGATCCACCTGCCTCTGCCTCCCAAGTGCTAGGATTAAAGGCATGTGCCACCACACCCAGCTTGAATTTTTATTCTCTCACAAGTGCATGATAGAATTTTCCAGAGGTTGCATGATACATGCTGACATCACTTTGAGGGTACTGCAATGTGTGTTGTGCCATCTTGTGTTTTAAACATTTTCTCTAAGAAAGTTTGAGTTCCCAGTGTGGGAAAAGACACTTTATATAATCTGAATGCCTTTTTAAAAAACCCTTTGTATCTGTGTTGGTTGCTTTTCCAGTTGTTGTAATAAAATACCTAGCAAAAGCAACTTAAAGAAGGAAGGTCAGCTTTGCCTCATGACTTGAAGATACATTCCATCATACTGGGACAGGCATGGGGGCTGCATCTACAGCCAGGAAGCAAAGAAAGATGAATGTTCCTGCTCCACATGCTTTATCCTATAAGTTCAGTCCAGGACTCCAGCCCAGTGAATATTAGGGTGTCTTCCTACCTCAGTTAAACATCTTGAGAAGCAGTCTCCCACACGCAGAGGTTTGTCTGCTAGCTGTTTTGAAACCCATCAAGCTGACAATCAAGACTAACCATCACAGTATAAGAGTATAAAGAAGTCCTAAGACCAAAAAGTTTGAGAACTGCTTCATGACTCACTTTCTATGGGGGCTCAGTGTGGGGAGATCCCATCAGATTTTGGGATCAAATTGAGTATCGTAGCTTCCACACCTAAATCATGAGAAAATAAAAAGCAGATTAAACACTAGTTAATTATGTGGCCCTAAGGAACCCAGAGAGCTCAAGCTGAGACATTTCCTTGTTTTTGTGAACCCTGGTCTTCCCTGTGCCTATCTGTCTTGTAGATGTCCCTGACCACAGCTGTTGCATGGGCTTCTTTCTAAGACCCATAGCCAGGCCCACATCTAATTGGATTTGAAACCCTCCAAGGAAATTGGGAGCTCCAGCCAGCAATCCAGTAATAATATTTCTCACTTGTGAGGCAGAGTAGAAGTTTAAAGCCTTGTGTTTCTCAGTAGAAGACTATAATTGCCATTAACATGTCAAGACCTATCACACATGCTTTCAACATGCCCGAGGTTTTTTTTTTTTTAACCTGTCTATGAAATGGGGGATAAATAATAATAGTTGCTCCTTAATTAATGAATATTGGGAATTGTAGCAAATGAATTTTAGTCAATCATGAATGGAAAAATCTGCAATCTAATATTATCATATTATAGTGTAATTGTTGCACCTTATTTAAAATTAAAATAATATTGTTCTCAGCTACTCAGGAGGCAGAGCCAGAAGGGATGATTGTGGCTCAGGGGATTCTTGTACCATCTGAGAAAAAGAACGGTCCTTTTCTCAAAAAAGAAAAGTCAAAATAAATAAGTGAAAATTAAAAATTTAAGTGTAGAGGCCGGAGAGATGGTTCAACAGTTAAGAACACCTGCTACTCTTGCAGAGGGCCTGGGTTTAATTCCCAGCACCCACATGCTGGCTCAGAACCATCTGTAACCCTAGTTTCAGCATATCTGATGACCTTCTCTGGTCTCCATGGATATTGCACGCATGTGGTACACTGACATCCGTACAGATAAAACACTTATACACATAAAATATAAATAAGCCAGGCACAGCGGTGCACGCCTTTAATCCCAGCACTTGGGAGGCAGAGGCAGGCAGATCTCTATGAGATCAAGGCCAGCCTGGTCTACATATCAAGTTCCAGGCCAGCTGGGGCCACAGGAAGACCCTGTGTCAAAAAGATCAAAATAAATTAAATAAATAAATAAAATTTAAATGTGCACACCGGAAGTTCTAGATGGTTTTCTGCACCCACTTCTGTGTGTAGCTGGGGACTCAACATGTACTTGGCTGTAAGAGACACCCCAACTCCAGGGAAACTGACCTGAAGCTATCAGTCTACTTGGATGCTCTTGGCCAAGTTATGGTCATTCAGGAGAGAGCTGTCCCCACCCCACCCCCAGCCTCTCCTGAGTACAGAGGAAGAGCAAGCAAGCACTCAACTCTGTTTGGACAGGACAATCTGCAGAACTCTGCTCTGAGAGGAACCAGGTGTGATGACGTATCCATACCGGCAGAGGCAGGGCCAGAGGCTCAAGACAACCAAGCCAGGGCCATACTGCCCCAGCCTTCCTCCTCCAGGAGCACCACCCTATCAATTAAGAACATCTGCATCAAGCTAATGAATTACTTTTTCCATCTCAAATGCTGCCAGCTGCAGCTAAAACAGGACTGTCAAAGTATCAAAGTGACCATTTAAAAACCGTCCTGATCTTCATCCAGGCTGATGCTGACCTTCTAAATGATGTCTCCCTTGAGGGAGAGTCTCCCTGCTCCACCTTCCCTACAGGCATTTCCTATACAAGTTATTTTCAGATAAACTCTCTCTCCCTGTTTTATTGCTCAGAAGACAAACAACAGTGTCACAAATCAAAATGGAAGCCTGTAAAGGCAGCCTAGCTCAACACCAGGCCCTGCCTGCAGTCTCACGGTAGAGGAACTGCAGGCCGAAAGGCAGGACCTTAACTCCTACTATGGTGGGAGGATGGGCTCCCAGATCATACCTGCTGGGTTCAGGTTTCTCTCTCTGGTTTAGTTAATTGACCTTGTTGAGCTCCAACTTCCTCATCACAAGAAAATGAAATGGTGATATTGAAGTGGTAGCCATTTCCTCTGAATTGAAACAGTCTCCCTAGAGGGAAGGAAAGAGGCTTGGAAGAGTCTAGAAACTAAAGAAAATTGCCAGGCTCAGAAAGCTCAAACAACTCACAAGGCATTTCCCCAGGTTTTATTTTTCGTTTGCATTATTATTATATTATTATTTTATCACCATTGTTACCATTATTATTGTTGTGAATGTATGTGTCTGCCTGTGTGCATACACATGAATGCATGCAGGCCCGTGAGTGCCACGGTGTACGTGTTGAAGACAGAGGACAATTTTCAGGACTCTGTCCTCTCCTTCTACCATCTGGGTTCTGAGTATTGAACACAGATCACTAGGCTTTGTGTGGCAAGTGCTTTTACCCACTGAGCCATCTGTCTGTTCGCCAGGATTTTCTATGACTGATAAACAGTTACTGAGAGAGGAAGGCTCTTCAGTGGAAGAGTCTGCCGTTGTGTAAAGGACTCAGTGATGCAGTTCACGTGGCACCACTCACACTGGTGTAGGGCTGTTGAAGAGGCAGCTACCCGAATCTCTCATGTTCCTGCAAGTCTCCCTCACCCACACTCCTGTAAGTATGTCCAATACACTCACTGGCTCATCAGGCTAGACTTGTTTGATATCACTTGTTTGGTTTGGTTGATGCCCTATCAAAAGTGAATAGACGTTTATTCAGGTCTCCTCAGAAAAGGTCATGCAATGCTGGCCACCTCTCTCATCAGGATGTCTACATGATTAAGTGAATGGATACGGGCGCCATAGGCCTTGGAATAAAGAACGTTTCTAAAAATGTCAGCATCCAAGAAAATGCTCTCCCTGCGACTCAGTTTCCTCCTTAGAGCATGGAGAGGACGGTCCGCTCCAGCCTGCTGTGCTGCTCTTGGCCGGATGGAGCGGAGGCAGGAAGCTTGCCAACGTTCTCTGATTTAAGAGCAAGGGGCCCTTGGACAGCCAGCCAGTGCTCTGTCCTCCGTGTGAAGCCATCCTGCCCTGTGGACTGTGGTAGGGGCTGCCTGCCAGGTGACCCCAGGGCCCTAGGGGAAGAGATTCATTCATAGAGCAAATCCACACTGGTCATCACACACACTACACAGCTAGAGCCCAGATGGGAGTACATAAATGGGTCTGAGTGTCTAAAATAGTGGGTTGTGCTGTGTGGCCTCAGTTCATGCATAAAATAGGGAGCCCCAAGCCATGTTTTGGGGGGTGACTAAGGATTCCATCAAATAATCAATGTGATATATGAAAGTATTTGTCACAGTTCAGTGCCTTGTAAACATGCTATCTCACTCTCTTGCTCTCTCTCTCTCTCTCTCTCTCCCTATTTCTCTGGAACCTAAGGCCTCTAGCCACCACTGGAGTGAGGCACAGAGCTAGGGAGAACTCTACCTTAGATTGCAACAAAATAACCCCTTGCAGTTGTCTTCAAATGAAGTTGCTGGGATAAGGAGACCAAAGTCCCAAGGTGATACTAGACAAAGACAAGGAAAAGGTGACCTCACAGTACCTAGGAAGAACTAAATCTGGAAACTGATTAGAGGACACATTTCCCATCATCCTCTGCTGAGCATGTGATGCTTCTGATCCTTATATTTAGCCAGATTTCTCTAGAAAAATCCCCTCCCATCACAGATCTCAGCTCCACTGTTATCTAAAATCAAACTCTTACACAGAGGATGCAGTGGAGGAGGGCAGCAGGGGCCACTCTGTCTGGACATCCACACTGTCCCTGGCAGTTCCTAACTGGCTGTCCTTTAGCCATATGCGATCTTTTGAGGGAATGAGTTAAAGAGTGCAGGATGGATGCCGGTTCCCTAGGAGCAGTGCAGGAACACGCTCCTCAGCAGAAGGTTAGCAGAGAGCACCAGGCCTCACAGCTGCGCTGGGCTACACGCTACAAAGCACAGCAGACAAGTCCACATCCACGAGAAGTGTGATACAGCTCTCCCCAGCTTGGCTTTCCTTCCATGGTCGCTGTCCTCCCTCCGTCCCACTGTTTAAGTTTGGATGGGACTGTTCAAAGATCCTTTGCCATTGTGCTTGACATTCCCAAAGCAAAAGGAATTACTGTGGGACCCAGTCCCGTGAGCTGTCATAGTCTGTCTCCCAAAGGTTTTGTTTTTGTCTGAGTCTAAAATAATCACAGGCCTGGTGCTAGTAGACTGTACAGAGAAAATGTTGTAACCTTTTTGGGGAAATTAGCTCAAGCCGAGGGGGAGATGCTTCTTGTGGCCTGGCCCCAGGGTTCAGGTTTCCTGTTAGAGTGTTTAGAAACCTCTGAACCCTCTAGATCACAACCCTGGGTATAAAGTCTAGGCGACATCTCTCCCTCCTTCTTGATGACTGAAAAGTATAAGTGGGGCTGAAATGCATTTGGATAACTGAAAATCACACATCAGGGAGAGACCTACTCTCCATGAATGAAAGAAGATGCTGTGATCATTCTATGCTTGGATAGAAGACCTGCATGAGGCAAGTCTGGCTCCTCACAGGAGCAGGAAGTCATTGCCCACAGGGTCAGGTTGGTCTCGGTGTCAATCAACAGAGAGAAGGGGCTGGAAACAGTACTCGCCCTTGTGCGGAAGCCTAGAGGGGCTTCCATCTGTAAACATTGATCCTTTCATTTAGGATATGGCTCTAAAACCCGAGAGACCACTGGAAGATCTGGGGACAATTATTTAAAAGGCATATGTCTATGTCCCACCCCCAGGGGCCCCTATTCTACAGTTCTGTTGGGAACCCAGAAAAAGTTTCATTTGGACAAGTAGTCCTGGTAGTTCTGACACACAGGGACCTGGTCTCAGAGCTGGAGATATAGCTTAGTTGGCAGTTACAGCCTAGTATGCAGGAAGACCTAGGCTGGGTCCCCAGCACTGCATAAAACCAGGTGTGGTGGCCTAAGCTATAATTTACCACTGGGAAGCTGGAGGCAGGAGGATGCGAAGTTTAAGGCTGTCCTTGGCTGTGTAACAAATTCAAGTCATTTGGGCTGCACGAGAACTTACTTAAAACAAAAAGAGAAGAAAAAAGAAAGGAAGTAGAAAGAAAGAAAGAAAGAAAGAAAGAAAGAAAGAAAGAAAGAAAGAAAGAAAGAAAGAGGAAGGAGAAAGAATGAAAGGAAAGAGAGGAAGGAAGGAAGACAGGAAGGAAGGAGAAAGAAAAAAGAAAGAAGGAAGAAAAGGGAGATGGAGAAAAGAAGGTTATAAAGAAGGGAAGGAAGGGAAGGGAAAGGGAAGAGAAGGGAGGGAAGGGGAAGGAAGGAAGGAAGGAAGGAAGGAAGGAAGGAAGGAAGGAAGGAAGGAAGGAAGGAAGGAAGGAAGAAGGGAAGGAACTGGACCTTAAGAACCTGGTCTGTAGGGCATTTGGGTCTCAGGCAGAGCCCACTCAGAGCACAGAATTGTTCCTTGCTGGCTGTGCTACCTTTGGTGAGCATCTTACTCTGTGCCTTGGTTTTTTTTCTTTTGAGAAATGAAAATGTCAACCTTGTTGGGTCGTTAGGTAGAATAATAAAGCCTGAACTTGTTAAAGCACACTTTTTTCAGGAATGAATGTTAAGATCCCTGTAATCCAGAAAGGACTTGAACTCTAAATTCTCCTGCTTCAGCCTTCGGGATCTCTGGGATTACAGGTCTACGCCAGCAGGTTAAGGAACGTCAATTCTAGTGTCCTGAAGAAATGCCAACTTCACTCAAACCATTCAGAATCTTCACCCACAAACAAATCAGGGCTCATGCCCTCACTCCAGGCATACTCAGACTCCACTTCTTTTTCAACTGGACAACTTCCTGGTCCTCGGTAAGCCTATTGGTACCAAGCACTTTTCAGCACCTCCAAACAAAGAGCTGTGAGGAAGCATGGCCCCCAGACTGATGTCATAGCCATATAGATCCTGCAAGAAGACACCATGCATCCTCAGGAAGCACGTTCCCAACACCGACATCACAGCCGTACAGATGCTGTGTGAAGACACCATGCACCCTCAGGAAGCACGTTCCCAACCAACACTGACATCACAGCAGTACAGATCCCATGTGAAGACACCATGCACCCTCAGGAAGCATGTTCCCAACACTGACATCACAGCCGTACAGATCCCATTAGAAGACACCATGCACCCTCAGGAAGCATGTTCCCAACACTGACATCACAGCTGTACAGATCCCGTGTGAAGACACCATGCATCCTCAGGAAGCACGTTCCCAACACTGACATCACAGCCATACAGATGCCATGTGAAGACACCATGCACCCTCAGGAAGCACGTTCCCAACAGTGACATCACAGCTGTACAGATGCCGTGTGAAGACACCATGCACCCTCAGGAAGCATGTTCCCAACACTGACATCACAGCTGTACAGAACCCATGAGAAGACACCATGCACCCTCAGGAAGCACATTCCCAACACTGACATCACAGCTGTACAGATGCCGTGTGAAGACACCATGCACCCTCAGGAAGCACGTTCCCAACAGTGACATCACAGCCGTACAGATGCCATGTGAAGACACCATGCACCCTCAGGAAAAACGTTCCCAACAGTGACATCACAGCTATACAGATGCTGTGAGAAGACACCATGCATCCTCAGGAAGCACGTTCCTAACACTGACATCACAGCCGTACAGATGCCGTGTGAAGACACCATGCATCCTCAGGAAGCACGTTCCCAACAGTGACATCACAGCCATACAGATGCCATGAGAAGACACCAGGAGTACTCTCCGAATTTAGACTTCTGGATTTTTAGGTAGTACTCTAAGAACAGCCATTGGAGAAATGGGATATTCTATGTGGTCAAGTATCTGGACTTTCTGAGAGACAGTGCAACTCAGTTGCCTGGCTAATTTTGTACGGATTAATATTAGAACATGGCTACTTTACTCTGAACAACTCCCAAACTCCACTGAGCTAATCTATGAAATTAAAGTTACCTTAAACTCTTCTAAAACTTCATCTTTCTTAAGCGTAATGACTGTCGTATCTGAGATAACTTAAATAGGCAGTTCTAATTAGAATTTAGGGCAATCCAGCTTCTATCTCCTCATAACCAAAGCTCTGGAAAATAACCAAGAATTATAACCATCTCACACAAAACCAGCCAGAGGATCTGCAGAGAGTGAGTTTCAGAGATGTGGGTTCCAGTCTTGGTGTACTCCGAATTGCTTTGTGACCTTGGGCAACTTCTGTTTTCTGAGCTTTGGTGTTTCCATGTATATAGCAAATTACTTTCCCTCTGGGTCATAACTATAGTCTGTATGTCCAGGTAGGAGGATTAGGCTTTGTGGTTCATGAAATGACACTTGGTCCTACTTCCAGCTAGACAGGCTAGAGGGCAGTTAGAGCCCATCTTGCTGCCAACGACCCAAAATAAAATCCAGCTTTATTTGTTTTGCAGTGAACTAATTCCCCAGGGCAGCCGCCAAAGTGTGGTGGGGTTGATGGTGATGGAGAAAGCCCAAGATGAGGACGGAGTTTCCAGAACGAAGAACATTAGCAGAGTTTTCCTAACGCCAGGAAAGGACAGTGAGGAGCAGAGTGGACAGCCTCTCTAGGCCCCCATTTGTATGGTTACAGACCACCAAACCTCAGCCTGGCCCGTGTCTCCTGTACTGTGCTGACATCACATCGAGGAGGCCTGGCTTTGAGGGCAGGCCGGCAGCTGGGGTCCATGCCACCACGTGCCCCTGCCCTGCCGTATATGTTCACACCCAGGAGAGCAGGGCTGGCTTCTTAGCAGCCAGTGTCCAAAGATACATGGCAACAGCAGCCAGAGGGCAGGGCTGACCCAAGGAGGCAGATGCCCCTTCAGTAGGTCCCCTGTCACATGGACATGAGAACCTGAATCCAGGGTTGGGTTTGTTTCATCAATACACCTGTCCTTATACCTGTTTCCTTCAAGCTGAATCTGACCATGAACTGGGGAATGTAAGCAGTCATACATGGTAACAGTAACTAACAACTATTGAACGCTCCTTGGGGGCTGGAAAAACTACCAAAGCTTACTTTCTGGAAGTCAGATCAATAGTTTCATATGGGAAAGCAGGAGAAAGAGAAAGTGATGAAAGTCACATGACAAGTAAACCCAGGAATCAGGACTCAAACCCAGGCCATGCGGCTACAGTGCTGGCTTTCACATGGGCAGAGTGTCCACCAGACACCCCCAGGCCACTGGGGCATGACCACTTCCACTCTGTCCTGGCACCTTAATGCAGAAGCCTGAGAGCCCAGGTCTCTCCCTTGAGAAGTTTCATGGTATAACTTGTTTTGTTTCTTTTAATCCCGAAGGACGGGCTATGGCCAGAACCCCATCAGTCTAGAATCAGCTCTAAAAATGTCCACAGGTCTGTTACAGTGACGGTCCCTTGACCTCATCTCACATCTTCTAAATTAGAATCAGCAGCAGCTGGAAAGCCTTGTTAAGAATATGCTGGTTAGTTACCACAAAACTGTTAAGAAAAGTTGAAACCTGACTTCAGAAGGCTTAATTAAGTAAGGAAAGTGTTCTAGAACCAGGCAGCATTCCAGACTAAGATGGCTGGCTGCACCTCACCCAAAGAACAGGTAGGTTATATTTATAACCAGAGAAAAGAAAATGACACAGAAATAACCCAATTGGCTATGATCGGAATCTGCCTTATATGGACATGCTTTGATCTGTTGGCAGCTTGTGATTGGCTGAAATTCCATATCTATGATTGTTTGAGAGTTAGTTGCTTGGTGACAAAGATATACTGTTGGGTTCAGTTACAGTCTGTTCACATATCAAGGTACAGTACAGCCCACTATGTAGGGAGATTGCTTTGGGTCAAACCTTATCATTCAACTATGGAGGCTAGTTTAGGCCAGATTTGCTCCACTTTAACACCCCCCTTATACTATGCTTCCTCTATACAAGGAGAATCATAACTGCTTCATCAATCTCACAGCTTTATGGTGAGGGTAAAACACAGCAAGGTATGTGACAACTTTTCTTGGATTTTAATAACTAGCAAACATTTACTGAACTTCCAAATGAAGAACTTAGTGAGTAAAATCTCTATTTTTCCAATGTTCAAATAGCCCAAAGAAGGTTAAAAAAAAAAAAGGCTCAATATCCTATTGTTCAGAAGCAGCAGGGATAATATTCTTGACTCACTGTGAGTCAGAATTGACAACTCCCTTTCCAAGTTCTGACGTCATACATGTGCAATGTAATGATGATCTGGTACCCACAGTGAGATGGGCCCACGTTCTAAAAATCACCACAACACAGAGATGCCTGGCAGGGGCATGAGCCATGCTGCCTATGTAGAAGAGCCTGAAGAATGTCTCCTGCAATAATAGCCTCCATGTGTTTATCTGTGAGTGGTGACAAGGAACACCAGGGTGAGGAAAATCTTCAGCCAAAACTTCGGCCCCACTGTGCAGTGTCTTCTAATGTTGCCTCTCACCACATTTCATCAGACACATCACCAAGGAGTGAGGAGATGTTAAACTAAATCGGCTCCACACCTACTCCATCACTTTTGTTTACAACACTTCATAGCTGAGTCCAATTCAGCATCTGCAGGCTTGTCCCATCCAGCCCTTCAGCTACACTGGCCAGAAAGGCAAGCCTCATCTGCCTCGACCCCTGTTAAGGAGTTACCAAAATTCCTAAGAGCCCAGACATAGGCCAGGGTACCCCAGGAGCCAGCTCATCCTCATGAAAACCTCATTCTATAATTAAGCTCTTGTGCTTAAACCTCCAAGCTTCAACCTTAAAGCCCCACTCTTTTAATTGTCCAGTTTGTGTAACATTAGTATTTTATTAGTAATATTAACTCTGGGGCTGGAGAGATGGCTCAGCAGTTAAGAGCACTGGCGGCTCTTATGGGGGACCCAGATTCAGTTCCCAGCACCCACACAGTGCTCCACTGGTAACTCCAGTTCCGGAGGATCCAATGCCCTCTTCTGACCTTGGAGGGCATTACAAGTGCATGGTACTCTTACATCTATACAGGTAAATACACCCATACACATAAAAATAAATAAATCCAAAGGATTAAAAAATAATAATTGCAAAAAAGTTGTTAATATTCAACTAAAGACCGGCTGTATTCTGTATTCTGGGCATTGTATTGTGCTTCTCCCTGCATTGTCTCAAGAAATCATCAGCACAGAGACCATTGTTGTTCCAATATGGCAATAAGGAAACAGGTGAGAGATAATTAAATGGTAGGGCAAGGTCAGCAAGCTAGGAAGCAGCTGACCCAGGGCTACTGGATTCACTCTGAATCACACCATCCACTCTCCTGGCTCCTGTTGATATGTTGGTGCTGCTTGTCTTCTGTAATCATATAAGCAGCTTCCATATGAAATATAAACATCTACCTCCGACTGGTTCTGCTTCCCTGGGCTACTACAGAGACATTACACAGGTTCTGCTACCTGCTGTGTAGGAGGGACGGGAGAATGGCAGGACTCTGGGACCGGGGGAGAATCAAACATGGGCAATTATCAGGCCAGGAATGCAGAGTGGTAGCCCTGTCCATGGTGCAGGCTCCAAGCCTGATGACCTGGCTTCAATCTCTAAAACCCACATTGTGGAAGGAGAGAAGAGATTCCTGCAAACTGTCCTGTGACCTCCATAGGCATGCTGTGGCATGAGCGTGCCCCATGTCCACACAAAACAATAAATAAATGTGACAGAAATATTATTTTTATTTATTTATTTTGGTCTTTTTGAGACAGGGTCTCCCTGTAGCCCCAGCTGTCCTGGAACTCACTTTGTAGACCAGGCTGGCCTTGAACTCCCAAAGATCCGCCTGCCTCTGCCTCCCAAGTGCTAGGATTAAAGGTGTGCGCCACCACGCCCGGCAGAAATATTATTTTTATAAAGAAGATCTAAGAACCAGGGTGGCTACTAGTGTGAGAACCTGAGCTCAAACCCCAAGACCTAGAAGCTCTGAAGCCACTGGAGAAGATGGAGGGTCCCAGTGCGGCTCCTCCAGGATTGCCTGATGTCTGTACAGGCTGCCAAAAGTAGTCTTCTAACTTGTGCCAACACAGTCTCTTGTGGATCAGCCTCGCAGACCTGTGTTACTAGTTACTTGGCATCCCTTAGCCTAGTCAGGTTCATATGAAATTCATCATCACAGATGGAGACCCCCAGTCCCCAAATTCCTGGACTTGATTCCTTCTCCACTGGATCAGCAAGTTCTGCTGGTTCCTCTGCAGGACTCTCTACCTACCCCTTTTCACCAGCCCTGCCCTATGAACACGGTTCTGTAGCCAGGCCTGGGTATTCCTAAACTTCACAACCTGCTCTCAGCTTCCAGGTTTTCCATACATCAGTCTCCCGCCCTATCGGTGGCTGCCAGAAGTTCCTCTTGAACTACTTATTCTCCTTCCTCAGTGAGACAATCCATTCTTGCAAATTACAGTGCCAGAACTGGGCTTCAAGGCTGGGAAGCAGGCTCAGTGGGTAAAGCACCTGTTGCGTATGCGTGAGGCCCTGCACCTGCATTCCCAATGCCCATGTGAAGCCAGGTGTGGTGGCATGTCTATAATACTAGTGCTTCCGTAGTGAATTGAGAGGCAAGGACTGGAGAATTCCTGGAAGATTCTGGGTGAGTCACCTGGCCGATGCAGTGCTGAACAACAGAGACCCTGTCTCAAACAAGGTGGACAAAGAGGACTGACACCTAAGGTTGTCTTCTGACCTCCATATGTGCGCTGTGGCACAGATGTGCACACACACACACACACACACATACAAATGCACATATGCACATCATACATACACATCATGTGCACACATACAGACAGATATCACACAAGTGCACACATATATGAAACATACACATACACACAGATCATACATACACACAATAGGTTCATTCAAAGACTCTGATCCACAGCAGTTTGGCTTGGTCCTCTGCTACCTTCTTCTACCCCTGCATTCTGGCCATGCCTACATTATCCTTGTGACTCACTTATTCCTAATGACTTCTCACATTTGATTAGCCTGGTTTTCTTTATTATAATGAAATGCCTGAAGCTTAGTACTTATAAGGAAAAGAGGTTTATTTAACACATAGTTTGGGAGGCCAAACTATAGAAAGTCTAAACAACATTGCTCAGGCAATGGAAGAACCACCTTACTATATTACCTTATGACAGATGGCACAAGAGTGGCAGGCATGAACGGGCAAGGAAAAGACTGTGTCACAAGACTAGAGAGAGGAAAGAGGACAGGCTGCAGACCAAGCACAGGAATCTTTGCAGGAGTCACAGCACAGTGCACCTCTGTTCACTTCAGTGTGTAAATTGCTCCCTTAGACACAGGACGCTAGCATAACACCTTCTTACTAATCACCATTTGAGGTGCTATGGAAATAACGAGACAGTCCCTGTTGTGCGGATCTTGTAGACTGGTGGAAGAGACCAAGGCTGGTGTCATTAAGAAACTAAAAGCCAGGTTATAGAGCAGGATGGACCAGGGGACCCATGGTGGCTGGAGAGGAGGCTGGAGAAGGAGCAACCTGGGTGATGTGGGTGCTGGAGAGGAGGCTGGAGAAGGAGCAACCTGGGTCATGTGGGTGCTTGCAGGCCACAGGAGATTGACGATGATTTCTGGGACAGATGGAAACCCCTGGAGGGTACTGAACACAGGAGTGATGTAATCTGATTTCACGAACAGTGCTGTTACTTTTGAGCTCTTTCTGGGTTCCTACCTCCTTTCTCCTCAAGACATAGCATCCTTATCTCATTCTGTGTCTGTAGAAACTGGACCACAGGAAGAGAACACTGTTCATTGGATACAGGGTATAGATGTCTTACACTCTACAGTGGCCCTTTCCCAAGCCTCAGCTCCATGCAGAGCCTGTGGGAACATCTGGAAAACAGTACGGATCAAACCTTGTGCAAGAACAGCAGTTGGCAGGGACTTTGGGACCCTTGAAGGGAAGGGTGAGGGAAAGACACGGGAGGAGTGGGAGGCAGAGCAGGGGACGGAGCATCCAGGAGGGACCACTGGAGGCCTGGCATGTATCAAGCAGGGTGGGCCAAAGTGGAGAAACTCCACCAGAGATAGTAGTAAATGGTGCCACAGAGCTTTGAACGGCAGGAGCAAGAAGGGATGAGACAATGGGAAGGGGAGAAGATATGGGGGCAGTCGAGAGAAACTAAGTCACAAGGTAGATGGAGACACCAGGCAGCAGGGAACAGAGGTTGACGGCATCTGGGGGACCACGGATCCCTGCGGGCTGATTGGTGAGGAACCAGGAGCCCATTCACCACTGTCCCAGGCTCCACTCATCTCCACAGCTCTAGCCTGCAGCCCCCAAGGCTGCCCAGCTGCCTCTCAGATCCACGCCCCCAGGGAACACAACGCCAGAACTCACACTGCTGTCAGCTAGTCGCACTAGGTACTGCTGGCTCTGGAGGCCCCTGTGACAGTTATTCAGAGCAACCACACTGGACCGAGGCCTGC
This sequence comes from Rhizomys pruinosus, assembly GCA_009823505.1. Classification (NCBI taxonomy): domain Eukaryota; kingdom Metazoa; phylum Chordata; class Mammalia; order Rodentia; family Spalacidae; genus Rhizomys; species Rhizomys pruinosus. The sequence goes on along the minus strand of VZQC01009467.1, from coordinate 1,398,723 downwards.
AGTGAGAGCTGCAAGCACAGGGTGCTAAATTACAGGACTGCAACCACAGAAAGCCACAGGAAAATTCCTGCCGGAGGAGCAGACAGGAGGGAGGGAGTCTGTGAATGGCTCCCTGGATGGGAGGAATTGCTGAAAGCTGCCAAAGCCCAGTTAGATGGTACGGAAAGAAAATGGAGAAGACATGGGATGAATGCCTGGAATCCCCGAGGAGGGTGGCTGGCAGGCAGCGAGAAGGGAACTGTGCAACCAGATGTTTGCTTTGCCCTCTGGCTGGAAATCACGCCCAGTGGAAACTTTCCAGGCCCAGTGAGGTCAGAACGCATCCGCAGACCTTCTTCTAAAGGGCAAGATGGCGTTGTGTGCCAGGCCATCTTTGACTGCTTTTGAGGACTCCTGGGCCAGGGAGCTGAGGGCCAGAACCACCCTTCGCCCCCCCTGCAGGCCCCCTTGTAGGCAAACCTCGCAGGGCTGGACAGGGTATGATGACAAACCATTTGCCCCCTAAGTGTATGGATCTGGCTCTGAAAAGAAGACCCACGGGAAGGGAAGGGAAGCTCAGCCAACCGGAGGCCGGGAAATGTTTCCCTTGCTCTGCGGTGGGAGCTGATGTTGGCCTGCTTCCTTCTTGTTCACAACAGGATGGCACAGCAAGCACAAACAAGACAGGAGCCAATGCAAAGGACTCTTCAGCCTTGCTCAGTGCATGACCGGGAGATCTAGGTCAGGAGCAGAGGGAGAGCCCCCTGGAGTGGAGGATGCCCAGAGAGGAGACCCCGCGGGGCAGCCAGCCGTCTCCAGGGACCTGCTGAGTAGTAAAGAGTTACAATGGTTCCTGGATATGAAGCACAGGTTACAGAGGGCTTCCCTGGTGTGTGTGTGTGTGTGTGTGTGTGTGTGTGTGTGTGTGTGTGTGTGTGTTCTGTCTATTCTGATCCTCGCCTGACCTCAGCTGCCAGAGCTTGGCTCTTCTTTTCAGTAGGTAATGGGACAACCCTGGTGACCCCTCTTCTGGCCATCTTTATGTTGGTCTAGTGTGGTAACTAGCAGCCCCCAAATCTTAGTGGTTCATGATGATAATCACATTTCTCATGGACATCCATGCTGGAGGATGGCAATGACAGTTCATGTGGCTCTACCCCACGACTGCTCTCCTTCCTGTGACCCTGGGTGCAGGAGCCAGACCAATGCAGTCTTCCCGGAGCTGGTAGTCTCCCCAACATGGAAACCAGTGCCCACCCTATACATGGAGCAATGTGGAGAGGGGACCGGAGCCTGGACCTGCCTCCCTCCTGTCTCCCAGATCAGGCGTCCTCGTGGCAGGAGGACAACTGAACATGGCACTGGTACAGTTCCTTCTGAGACCTGGTGTACACTTTGTCTCTTCACATGTGTGGGCTAAAGCATGCCGTGTGGTCAAGTCCCAAGTCAATAGGGCAAGGATGTGCTGTTCTCAGGGAAGAAGGATCTGGATGCTTGCCAACAGACTGGAGTCCATTTCCCTCTCTCCAGTGGCACAGTCTTGCTGTATAAGCTCACTTGTTCTCACAAGATGCTCATGAAATATAGTAATCTCAATGGTAGTTGAACTTATTAGCCCCTTTCTTTGGGGCAGATGTCTTTCTCAGAAGCATTTCCTCACAGCAGCTCTATGAAGTGACCACCATAATTCCCATTTCACAAATGAGAAAATTGAGAACAGGTAGCTGAATGATGTGTCCAGCACGGCACAGGTGATCAGGGTCAGGCCTGGCACCAGAAGTCCAACCCATAGCCCCAGGACTACACTGCTTTTTCCTAGTAGGCAGGACCTAGGTGGGGTAGTGGTACCATTTGGAACATGTGCAAACAAGGCTTAGAAAGTGACAATGTACAGATGGCCTTAGAACAGGACTAGACTACAAATACCCTGCACTCTAGCCAGGGTCCAGGTTCTCTCTTGTTCAGCAGCTCCCTACCCTAGGACAGAGGACGGCCACTCAGCTCCTGAAGTCTCCCTGTTCAGCGTTGGTCAGCAGTCACTCCCCACCCTGCAGTGGGCACCCCCCCCTTACATGGACTGGCATAGAGGACCACGGACTGGACCCACCACTTTCTGTCTCCCTTTCACCCTAGTGGCAGCATGGGCATTGAAGGAGCCCAGCCTGAGGTCAGAGCGTTCCACACTTCAGTCCTGGCTTAGCCCCGGCTTAGCCCCTGCAACTTGAAGCAAGTTTCTGGGTCTCTGTGCACTTGGTCTCCTGGCCTCGGCACTGGGCATCTGCCGTACAGCGAGCAGCCTTCCTTCCTGGCCTCGGCACGTACAGCGAGCAGCCTTCCTTCCATGCTTCACATCTTCCGATCTAGACCTGGCTGGAGTTTGGACCAGTCCCTTCTTCTTGTGCTTGAGTTTCTTCAGCTGCCCACTCAGGTGCATCCCCACAAAGCCCCCAAATGGATGGCTCCTTATGTTCTCCCCTAGATACACACATATGTTCATATGCCCACATTCTCATACACACATGTATGCACACTCCCACATGCATAAACATAACACATACACATAACTGTGAACAGACACGGGCTAACACACGCATGCCTATGAGCACATATTCATACACATGCATATACACATCCCTGTATACATATGAACACAAGAACATGTATACAAATGCACGTGTGCACAGAACATATGTGCAATGTACACATGTACAGCTGTGTGTAAACATACATATGTAAAAATATATCCTTGCATGTCTGCACATAGATCCACAAACACATGCATATGTTCACACCCCTTACACGTGCAGTCCCTGGATGAGCATGTGGTTTGTGGGATGTAAAATCCTGTCCCCCCAATCAGTTCCTCCCCTGGTGTCAAGTTCCTCCCAAGAGCAGGCCCTCCTTCACTGCGGAGCCTGCCACTGCACCCGCACTGGGAACACTAGCCTTGGAGAGGAAGTCTTACTCCAGGCCCCTCTTACAAGTGAAGAAACTGAGGCCCAGAGAATGCTAACAGCTAACACAGTGCTTACAACACACGAGGCACTGTTCTTAAATCTTCTAGGTATTAACTCAATACAAGCACCCAAGAAGGTGACCAGTACTGTCCTTGTGTTCAAAAAGAGGAAGTAAAGGCCCAAAGGGGAGTCTAGGTAGTAGGCACTCAGCAGGTGGTAGAGTCCGTTCAGGTGGGCTAGCACTAGTGTTCTTCCCCATGAAGCTGTCCTGCTTTTTTGCCACTGAGTATACTTGTGTGACATGGGCAGGGGGACTTGTACCAGTAACAGAGTTCCAGCCCAGCCCTCTGAACCTGGCTGTCTGAAGGCTGAGCTCCTGAGATCTGGCCACAGGGTAGGCAGGAAGGCCTGGGTGGTATGGGCTGGCCGAGGTATAGAAGCGACTCCCAGTTCTTGTCACTCCTGCCCAGAGCTCCTGAGAGGCAGGCCAGCATCCCAGAAGCCAGAGCTGGCCAGATGCTTGCTGTCATTGGCGGCTGTGCTCGCATTCTCCTGGCTGAGCTTTTTTGCACTGATTTAAGTTTAATTCCAGCCGGAATGACTGGAAATACCAAGTATTTCACTAGGATTAGTGCCTGGCCAAGAGAGGCAACTGCCTCAACCGCAAGCAGGTACCGTGGGTCTCAGGCCTTAATCTCAAGGAAATCCTCCGTGAGTCAGTGAGTCAGCTCCGGTGGCCTCCCAGCCCCAGGAGGGAAGACTCAACCTCCCCCTGTCCCAGGTGTCTGGCCAGCAGGGTTGGGCAAACAGAAAAGGCCCAGCTCAGAGCAGCCTGTTCTCCTAACCCGCCCACGGCTGCAGCCCAGGTCACTCAGCCGTGGCCAAACAGCCACAGTGAAAGATGAGCCGTGGGAGGGAAAGGGCCAGGAGCTGCAGACAGTGTAGGCCCAGGTCATCGCCCGGGGACACTAGCTGTGCAGCACAATGGTTAGGGAGGCACTTCCTAGTTGCTCCACATTTAGAGCTCCTTGGCCTGAGCCACATTCTGTGACTACCTCACACCAGGTTGTTCTCTCTGCTAGAAGGACAAAGGCGAGCTGGGTGTCCCCTCCCCCCTCCCCCCCAGCTCCCAGCACAGAGCAAGGATAAAGACAAAGGGACTCATGATTTCAAGACACAGCATGGTGCTCTGCGGAGCTCCAAACAAATATGAGGAATTACGGTAAAGCATTAAACTTTTCATACCTGCCAAACCAGAAACTGGGTTTTCAGCAAACAACCCAAAGTGTGACCACTCCTCTGCCTGACTGACTGAGGCCCTGGGCTCCAGCCTCACCAGGGCCTCAGCCAAGGCCATCAGGCAGACATCAAAGACAGGGCTCCCAGGCGGCTTCCACGGCACAGTCTGAGCTCCCTGCCGCTCTCAGGCCAGGCGTCCTCTGCGGCCTTCGCCCCATCCCAGGCTTGTCCCACTCCCACTGCCTCACTCTCTACATTCGGTTCTCACCGGCCACTCTTTCTCAGGTCCCCAGTGTCCTCTGAGGGGGAATCCCATCCAACTTCCTCGAGTGACCAAGGGTGGCACCTTATTCCCTCCTTCCCTGGCCTCTGCCATACCAGAGGCTTGCTGGGGGCTTGCCGCCCACAGACAAGGAGTCTTGAACCTCAACTGCCCCTGTTCCTCATGTTCCCATGCTGTTGTGTGGCGGAGGCAGTCTCTTAGGCACCTCACACCCACTGGCAGACTGTCCTAGAAAGGACAGGTGCAGGGAAGTGCAGCATGTTGTGAAGGAGAGGAGGGTAGGAAGCTAACTGTGGACATGCACCGCTGTCAGAGCCGGAGGCTGCAGAGGAGTTGGAGCGGGGTTGCCCCATGTTTCTTTGACGTGAACACCCCACTCCCTGGAGCCACGTTTGGCCATTCCTTCAAGCCAGCAAGGAGCGGAGTCAGAGCTCCGAACTCATCCCTCCCCTCATTCCCTCCAGGCCCTGCAGGAGCAATTCCTCGGGCCTGAAATGGCTGCCAGCATCTCTCCTAGGCATCATGAGGGAATCTGTGTTTATTTTTCACTCGGCTTCAAGAACCCCTTTTCCAGGAGGCTGTCTCAGAACACTCCCGATCGCTAATCACAGCGCCCTCTGCATCTATGCACCTCTCTGTGCCATGGCTAGTTGGCTTGTTGTTCAGCTTCCTTTTTCTATCCAGGGCAAAGAATGTGTCCAGCCTCACATTTTGAGCCCCTACCCCAGAGCTAGGCACAGACAGGACACACAGTTCCATTGGCTGAAGTGAGTAACATCATCATCAGCAACGATAGCAGTAACAGCATCTTTCAAATAGTTCTCCACAGTCTCCTTAAAAACAAATGTGAAAACCAGCCCAAGCTGGTGGACTAGACATCTAAGATGGTCATCAAGACAAGCTCTCAAGTATTACCGAGCCTCATAGAGGTACCAAGAGATTCCCTACCCCTGCTTAGGGAGGGATGGGCCCAGAGAGATACAGGGCATTGTGAAGGAAAGAGAAGAGAACACAGGAAAGGATGGAGGAAGAACTCCAGGCTCAGCAGGGGTTCTCCAGAGGACTCACAGTTTTCTGGAAGTCCTGAATATGAATGTTGTCCTTGCAGAGAGAGTGAGGACCAGATGCTCCGACCCAATGAAGTAATAAAAGACAGAGTGACGGGTTGGTGCTTGGAGGCGGAAGTCAGCAGGGAATTGGCCCTCTTCAGAGGAAGACAGCATGACTCTGCCTCCTCCACCTCCCCTTGGGGTGGAAGAACAGCCCAGCGTGGGATCTGTGAAGCCATCACTCTTCCTGCACGGCTGCCTTCTCTGTAAAGGATAACTCCCTGGCCAGATGCAGGCCTGGCTCCTTCAGACTCCTCCTGCCCACAGAGCACCCCCAGAAGAACGTTGGCCACAAGCTCCTGGGTACTACCTGCTGCCCTAGCCACCTTGACCCATACCTGCACAGCTGACCTCCAAAAGTTGGTCTGCTCTATAACCTACCGTGCCCAAGCAGAGGGAGGCGAGTATGGCTGTGGTAGAGTACGCTGAATCGGAGGCTGGAGAGGCCAGGGTAGGGCCTTGACTCGTTTTGAGAACAATGGGGGTTGGAGACTGAGTAGAGGATTGGGTCTCAGACTCATTTCTAAGATGTCCTTGGGGTCTTGGGGTCTCAAGGACACTTGGTGATCGGCTCCAGCCGGCTCTAGGCTCTCCTAGTGCCTCTCTGTTCAGCTTCTGAGAAGCTGGCCATCTCTATAAGGCCCCAAGTTGTGCAGCAAGCAGCATCCCTTTGTTCGCTGCCCAAACTTTGGGCCTGGAGGGACTCACTGAGCATGGCTGGTATGTAGCACTGAGTGACTGGAATTGGCAGGGCTTAGACAGTTTTCCTGAAAATTCCATTCACCTAGAAAATTCCAGTAGCCGGAAACAGGGTGTAGTCCCACCCAGGGAGCTTTGCCTAGGAGCTTCCCCATCTCCCTGGCTGTGGTCCTCCCAGGCTTGGCAAGCTTCTTGTGCTGAGCTATGATGACATTGATCTCTTAAAGGGCTAGTACTCAGACGTTACAGCCTGATACCTTCCCTTCCCGTAGCATCTCTGTGACACTGGGGCACCAAGGGTCTCAGTGACTACAGTAAACACGTTAGGTGCCCCCAGGCCTCTTGGGAACTATAAAAGAGGGTGGTAAAGGACATAGCCTTGCCCTGTAACTCAGAAGGTAGCACTAGGTCCCCAGGGAAGTCAGCGAGCTGCATTCTGGACTGCAAGCTCAGCCCAGAATTGCAGGTTCCACAAGCACAAAGAAGGTGTTTGGGGCTTTTCCCTGCCTTCCCTGTCACCTTTTAGGATGCTGCCCTCTCAGGAAGGAAACACAGCAGCCCCCGTTTTCTAGCAGAATACCCGTCTTCCCTCTATTCTGCATAAAAATTTGACAAAACTGGAAACCAGTTCGACCAACATCAGGCCGAGGAGCACTGCAGTTCGGCCAGGAAGGCACCTGTCGTGGACAGATGGACAGGCCTAGTACAGACGAGGGCTCCAGGAGCAACCTCTTTCTCCCAGGCTCCTTCTAGTGGCTTGGTAGGCACATCCCCTCCGCTGAGGAAGCTGAGGTGTGGGGAGCCTATTAGCTCAAGCCCTGAGATTCTCTGAGAACTGGAGAATAACCTGAGATGCCGATACATCAGGCTTCCCAGGTGCCAGGCCAGGACAACAGGACATGTGGCTGCTATCAGGCCAATGCGGTCAGTCCTCTGTGGCCAGCGTTGCTGTGGGTGGAAGCAGATCCACTGCTAAGTGGTTCCACCCATTCCTGCCTCAGGAGATGTCTGTTCCTCCTCAGCAAGGCCTGGACACACTTACTCAGGGCTCGTGGACAAGTCCCACGTCCACACACCACTGCTGGCACTAACCTTTCCTCGAAGTCGGCTGCCTGCCAACATGACAACAAGGGATGGGGGGGGCGGGGTGCTGGCACTGCCAAGAAGGCAGTTATGAGAACACATTGGAGTAGGGTCTGTGTCAGGTGCTACCCAGACAAAGGAGGGGGGCCTCCAGGATGGACAAGCCTAACCAGTAAGTACACTGGGCACATAGAGGGTAGAGGGTCATGTAGGTGGCCTAAAGGGAGGGTCCCTAGTCGCAGATCTATTGACCACTTGGGAGGTTTCACAATGAACGTGTACTGGCCAAGGTGGTGCAGTTTCTAGGCCATGAGGAGCCGTTATTAGGGGGCCATGGGTCCCCTGGGCTTCCTTGCGTTCCTCCCTCCTCATCCCTTCTCTCCCACGTCCACACTCCAACTGAAGCTGTCACCCATTTGCACACCAGCCCCAGAGAATCTCCCCTAGTGCAAGGCTGGCTTTCATTTACTCACTTGGTGGTTCCCAAATACACCATCCTCAGGACCCTTCTTGGGTCTCTGAGCTGAGACACTAGCTGCCAATGGAAATCTCCTATCTAGAAATTTCCTTCTTTGGGATCAGGTGCTCCCACTTTGGGTCAAAAGATCAAAGGCTTTCCACACATAACCTGCAGGCTCTCACGGACACTTTCTTTTTTTTTTTTTTTTTTTTTTTTTTTTATGTGTATGAATGTATTGTCTGCATGCAGGTCTGCGCACCCGTGTCGTGCGATGCCGCGGAGGTCAGAAGACGGTCTCGGATTCCCCTGGAACTGGAGTTCTCCTGGAACCGGAGTCACAGACGGTTCTTAGCCACCATGTGGGTGCTGGGGATCGAACCCGGGTCCTCTGCAAGAGCGGTCGTCGCTCTTAACCGCTAGGCCATCCCTCCAGCCCGGACACTTTCTTAAGAAGTGTTGTCAAGCCTACATCATGGAGAATAGCTTTTGTGTTCCCTTCTTCAACAAATATTGATTGAACTCCTTTGTTCCCTTTCTCTTTGCAAAATAATAGCTTCCTATGTCCTTCTAGCTGGAGGCAAGCCTTTCCCATAGTTCTCTGCCATCAGAGCCTGTAGTGGTGTTCACAGGTAGAAGGGACGCTCCAGATAAGGTGCCCTGATCGCACATGGAGCCCCAGAAGCTAAAGTCCATGTTGATAGGAATTGGATATGGCAGCTTCAGAGACAAAAACGGGGCAGGGCTGTGGCAGAGGGAAGTGCTTCCAAGAGGGGCACAGTAGGGCCTGGCAAGGAAGAAACGCGCATGGCTCCCCAGAGCCCCAAGGGCTGATGGAGCTGAGTCCCAAGTGAAAGCCAGGGAAGAAAGGCTGGGGAGTTCTAGCTCCATTCGGCAAGGAGACCCAAGGATGGTCACTCACGCCAAGCAGAGGCCTAAAGAAGCAGAGGGCGTTGGGGAGGAGGAGTGGAAGGGAGGAGCCCAAGGGACAGAAGCTCCTGAGGCAGAAACCACCCATGCCACAGTGGAGATGCTGAGAACCCACACTCAGAACAAACTCAGAGTCCCAGGATGGTCACCAGGCAGCAGAGACTGTTGCCATAGCTTTGCTGGATCACCAAGGTCTAAGTGGGATCAGCCTCAGTACTTTTCAGAGAAAAGATTGCCAGGTGTGGTGGCGCACGCCTTTAATCCCAGCACTTGGGAGGCAGAGTCAGGGGGATCTTTGTGAGTTCAAGGCCAGCCTTGTCTACATAGCGAGTTCTGGGACAGCTGGGGCTACAGGAAGACCCTGTCTTGAAAAGACCAAAAAAAAAAAAAAAAGTCTTATTTTATTTTTAATTGTGTATGTGTATGTGTATGTGTATGTGTATGTGTATGTGTATGTGTATGTAAGTTTGTATGCCTGAGTGCAGGTCCCTCAGAGGCCAGAAGGGCATCAGATTCCCTGGAGCTGGTTATGAGCACCCCAACATGGGAGCTGGGAACTGAATTTAGGTCTTCTGCAAGAGCAGTATGTGCTCTTAACCACTAAGCTATCAAGCTCAGCACTCTTCTGTGGACAAATGCTACAGACGTGAGTCTCACACAGAGTTCCCAAAGTGAGAAGACTGCTGCCCCCCCAAATATATCCAAGTTTGAGAACCACCATCCTAATGGGATCCCCTTGCATTTAAAAGGAAGGCTGGAATTGGGGCAGGCTGGGGAAATAGGATATGGAGAAGAGCAGAGAGCCCCAGGCTTGGGTACACAGACAGACAGGGAAGGCCTGAGCGTCAGAATCTGTGAGTCATGCCCGCTGGGCAGAGAAACCCCACCAATCCAACTGCAGTCCAGTCAGTGCCATCATCACCCTCCTGTCCTGATAGGGTTTGCAGCCTAATTTCCTGGGCTGGTTCTCAGGAGCAGTGACATTGACACAGGCCTGCCACCCAGACTTCCTCACAGGAACTTCCCAGGATCCAATGGTAGCATTGGAGCACTCAGGCCATCTATGTGTGGTTCATCCACCCCCACCCCCGTATCCAGCCCAACTCAGGCCATCTATGTGTGGTCCATCCACCCCACCCCCATATCCAGCCCAACTTAGGCCATCTATGTATGGTCCATCCACACCCACCCCCGTATCCAGCCCAACTCAGGCCATCTATGTATGGTCCATCCACACCCACCCCCATATCCAGCCCAACTCAGGCCATCTATGTGTGGTCCATCCACCCCACCCCCGTATCCAGCCCAACTCAGGCCATCTACGTGTGGTTCATCCACACCCACCCCCATATCCAGCCCAACTCAGGACATCTACGTGTGGTTCATCCACACCCACCCCCGTATCCAGCCCAACTCAGGCCATCTATGTGTGGTCCATCCACCCCCCCCCCATATCCAGCCCAACTCAGGCCATCTACGTGTGGTTCATCCACACCCACCCCCATATCCAGCCCAACTCAGGACATCTACGTGTGGTTCATCCACACCCACCCCCGTATCCAGCCCAACTCAGGCCATCTATGTGTGGTCCATCCACCCCCACCCCCATATCCAGCCCAACTCAGGCCATCTATGTGTGGTTCATCCACACCCACCCCCGTATCCAGCCCAACTCAGGCCATCTATGTGTGGTCCATCCACCCCCACCCCCATATCCAGCCCAACTCAGGCCATCTATGTGTGGTTCATCCACACCCACCCCCGTATCCAGCCCAACTCAGGCCATCTATGTGTGGTCCATCCACCCCCACCCCCGTATCCAGCCCAACTCAGGCCATCTATGTGTGGTTCATCCACACCCACCCCTGTATCCAGGCCACAGACACTTTAATGTTTTGGCTTTACACATGCAATTTTACAGTTTCCGAGACACCCGAGGCCACTTGGCTTTGAACTCACTACTCCCTGTCTCTGCTGCCACATTCATTCCTTTTGTACATCACTGGGTTCCCTACATCTTCCACATGAGGGCGTGGGCTCTGCCTCACAGCCATAGAGCGAGCAGGCTTCCTGGCTAACAAGGAGTCAGGTGTCTCTGAGGCCTGGCTTTTCTGGGCATTTGGCTTAGTTCTCTCATTCCAAGCATGTGAATGCTGATGTTCAATCCAACATCTCTCGGGAATTTGCTGATGCAGGAGTCTCTACTTCTAAAGCCTGCCTCCTGCTTTCCCCTAGCCAGCCCCACAGCCAGCATCTCCACAGGGCCACCCTGGCTGCCCGAGATGGAGAGGACAGCCCTCCACCCTTGGTGTATCCACCTCTGTTTCAGGCTGGGCTTGGCATCTCATGCCCTCGCTGTGTCCTCTTACCCACATGAACCTGCTCACTCCTTCACTGTGTCCTCACAAACACCCCCTCACCCACATGAAAACCTACTGGACCTGTGTGTAGCAGGAAATCTCAGAACCTCCTACACTGACAAAGAAGCACCCAGCTTTGATGACCTGTTATGGAAGGTTGAGCTTGAAGCTTTTTTGCTGAATGAAGGACTTTAGGACTGTAGATTCTACTCTCAGGAACCATGAGAGAGAGGCCCAGAAATGTGTCTTTTAAAAAAGAAAGTATCGGGGCTGGAGAGATGGCCTAGCGGTTAAGAGCACCAACCGCTCTTACAGAGGACCCGGGTTCGATCCCCAGCACCCACATGGTGGCTGAGAACCGTCTGAAACTCCAATTCCAGGAGAACTCCAGTTCCAGGGGAATCCGAGACCCTCTTCTGAACTCCGCAGCATTGCACGACACGGGTGCACGGACTTGCATGCAGACAGTACATTCATACACATACATAAATAAATAAAATTAATAAAAAAAATAAAAAAAAAGAAAGTATCTTTTAACCTTTTTATTTATTGTTCTTATCTTATGTGTAGGAATGTTTTGCCTACATGTAAGTGCATCATGTGTGTACAATGCCCACAGAGGCCAGAAGAGGGTGTCTAATCTAGAAATGGAGTTACGAATGGTTGTTAGCTGTTATGTGGGTCCTGGGGACAGAATCCTCTGCAAGAGCAGCCAGTACTCTTAACTGCCATCTCCCCAGTCCCCAGAAGTCTGTCTTAACAAGAGAGATGGGTAACTGATGTGCCCCACAACAGGGGTCTCCAGACAGGTCTCTGTCATTTCCAACTATGTCACCAGGAACCCACACTCTGGCACCTGTTTTCTCTCCTAAACCTGGAGTCCTCTATCCAGCCTACGGAGCAGGCAGACCCTGACTTCTCTAAGTCTTGCTTTGTCATCCCAATCTTCACTCTCAGCCAGTTACCCTTCATGGTAACCTTGACTGGCTTTAGAATCACCATGGAGACAAACCCCTGGGTGCATCTGAAGAAGGACAATTGACCAGGAATGTGGGCAGCACCATCTGAGTGAGGTCCCAGACTGACTCTCACTTCTGCCACCACACATTTCCTACCATGACAGACCGCATCTTTAAACTGTGAGCCAAAAGAAACCCTTTCTCCCTTAAATTGCCTTTGTCAGATATTTTATCACAGCAATAAGAAAAGTTAAGGAATACAGCATCCCATTCCCTTCGTCCTCTGATGCTTTCTTTTATCTCCTCAGACTGATGTCTATTTTCTAATTCTCCAAACTGGATACATTATTAATATGTTGGAAAATCCTACCACACCTGTTGCCTTTCGTTGATTCAGGACTGTCTACTACGGACTCTCTGTCCTGGAGCAGTAGACCCTGGTACCTGAGTTGTAAACAGGGCATCAGGGCCCCAGCTCGCTGGAACTAGTAGCTCATTGGCAGTGAATGAAACAGGGCCCAGCACGAAAACCTATGCTTGCTACTGCAGCCATCCGAGATGCCACCATTACCCCTACACTCCTCCCAGCCTTGCAAAAGATGGAAGACAAAGGTTGGAGGAAGGATGATAGAAGACTGGATGGAGCTGGTTGAGCAGGTCCCAGAAGATCTGATGGCCTCAGAATATCTCAGTCCTAATCGCTCTTGGCAGCCCATGGAAGAGGCACAAGGAAATGTCACCATTTACGGAATGCAGAGAGCACAGATGAGAACTATCTGCTACTTGTTTGTCATGTTTTCCTCTCATCAGAACACCAGCTTCCCACTAGATTATCCCCAATGTCACTAAAGCACCCATTGTGTGCTGTTCTTATGAGAGTTCACCAGGCCCTCAAGAGTGGCTGAACAAGAGATCCTGGAGAGTCAGAGTGTTGGGTCAAACTGAATCCTAATCTACAACTTGCTCAGCGATCAGGTGACCTTTCTAGGCCTCGGTTTCCTCATTCTTGCTATTAAAATCAGCATACCAGGGGTTGGCAAGATGGCTCAGCACCTAAGAGCATTGAGTGCTCCTGTACAGGACCCAGGTTCAATTCTCAGCACCCACATGGTAACTAAGAAACAACTTTAACTCCAGTTCCAGGGAATCCAGTGCCCCCTTCTGGCCTCTGTGGGTTTTGTATGTATTGGTGTGCTTATATACAAGCAAGCAAAACATTCATAATCATAAAAATAATAAATCAAAAATGTATAAATGGCCATACCAATTAAGTCCATACTAATAAAATGCAGAGGATTATCATCTAGATTTCTTGATTAGCATACAGTGTGAGTGGACACCACATGCTAGGAATCATCAGAATCATCTGGATGAAGGTAAATCCTTCACTTCCAATGTGGATTGACATTTCCATGAGTCAGGAACAAGCTGGCTCTCAGCAGTCTCTGCCATAAAGCTGCCAGCAGGACTGCTAAGTCCCCCTGGATTTGTCCACTACCCTACCAATGGAGGTTCCTCGGGCAGATGCCTGGGGATCTTCTTAAACCCACAGAATAGGCTCATGGCTGCAATGGAAACCAACCTTCCTCTACTGGCATCTCCAGCACCCTCCCTGGGTGTTATATCCCTTCTTTTCTAGAAAGCCACTTGGCAACACATATGTAGAGCAGTATATAAGTTCATACCCTTTGACCTAGTAATTCCACTTCCAGGAATCTGCCCACAAGGAAATAAGCAGAAAGGTGTGCATAATTTTGCTTATTGCAGCATTGTATTTTATATAAAAAAATAGCAACAAGTATTACATTCTAGGGAAACAAAGGAGCCACAGGCCCCTGACAATACATGATTTTAATCATCTCAACGACTCTCAGTGAATAATATTGGAGAAGCTCCAGGCCCCAAGTCTGTCAGCTTTAGAGCTTCGGTTGCTCCTCTGTAAAAGGGAATAGTCACCCTAGTTCCTAGGATGGCTACGGACCTTAAATGAGGAATGGCAGGACTGCAGGCTTGCTAGCAGAATGCAGGCCACCTAGTCAGCACCGAGCTCCCAAGGGGGCTCCCTGAAATAAAGACCCCCCCCCCCGGTGTAAACAGGCAGGAGTATAAAGCTCAGAGAAGATAGGGAGCTACCCAAGGGCCTTGATGGAAACATGGGTGTGGCTGGGATTCTCCCGACCAATTCTCTCCCATCATCCCTTGCTAGAACCATACTTCCGGCTCTGATAGCCCTTTCAGCCCGGCAGGCGAGTTCTCAATGTTGCTGCCCTCATCTTAGCCACTCAGGGCCCCCAGCTGGAGAGACAGAATTCAAAAATGCCCAGGGTGACAGAAATGAAATCAAATCCACACAGCACCTCTCTGCGGCCCCACAAACCACCCCCAGGCACTTCAGGTTTCGTTTGTTGCTTTAACCTCTTTCGGATAAGCTGTGAGGAGCAGATCAGAAGAATCCTTTTAGCTACACAATGCAAAGTGGCTCTGTGGGCTACATTTCTCAGATGAAACTAAGGCTTGAAGACATTAAGAAAAACAGCTGGAGTTGGGGGCTGGGTCGATGGTTCAGCAGTAAAGAGTACTTGCAGGGGACCCAGGTTCGGCTCCCAGTACCCTTGTCCTGCCACTCACAACCATCTGTAACTCCAGCTCCCTGGAATCTGATGTGCTTTCCTGGTCTCCACAGGCACCAACACACAGGTAGCATACATTCACACACACACACACACACACACACACACACACACACAAATGTAAATAATAATTATTAAACCAGAGTTGAGGCAGACTCAACTCTTCCAAAGCCCCAGCCCTTGTGTTCAACACAGTTTTCTGAGCTGTGACCGACGTGGCACAAAACGCAGTCCTCATGCCCCACTCCTTTCTCCCCATTGTTGAAACAGGATCTTGCTGTAGTCCTGGCTGGATTAGAACTTGCCATCCTCCTAGCTCAGCCCTCCCACACACTGCAATCCTAGGTATGCGTCATCAGGCCCAGCAAAAGTCACCCCTTTAAAAGGCATGGTTCAGTGGACTTGGTGTATTTACAGAGTTGTGCAACACTCAACACAATCTAATCTTAGAACACATTATCGCTCCACCAGAAACCCCTGTGCCCATTAACAGCTGTTCCCATCTCTCCCAATTTCTTCTGCCCCAGCAGCCTTGAGAGTCTCTTCTCCACAGATTTGCTTAATCTGGACATTTCCAACAAATGGAACTGCTGTGTGCTCTTTTGATATTGGTTTGGCAAGAATTAGCATGTCTCCTTTAAAAATTTTTTTTGCAGCGGAATGAGATCCCAAAATGTAAATATTTTGTTTATAAATTCATCAGTGGATGGGCATGTGGGCTGTACCCTCCTCTTGACTGTTATGACTAGTGCTGTTCTGAACATTCATATTTGAGTCTCGTGTGTACGTAGGCCTTCAGTTTGGGGTGGGGGAGCATTTACTCAGGAATGGAACTGATGATTAGCTTTTCTTTATTGTATTATCCCTCAGAACTTTGACATGTTAATACACATTTTCCAAATTTATTTGGCCAGGAAATTCTTTTTCCAAAAGGTACCATAGAAGAGTTCGAGAAAGTCTGATTTAGCATACCCAGCCACCTTTTGGGAAAATGGAAGCCCAGAAAGTCTTAGCAACCTGCATCACAGGAGCAAGTGACAGGGACTAGAAAGAACTCTGTAAACATAAAGGTATTGAAGAATTGCAAAGGAAATGAGAAAATGAGTGTGATTTCCTACATAAACATTTAAATTTCCCAACCTCAAGCTACAGTTGGATGCAATTTGCAAACAACAGAAATGTTAAAAAAAGATCATCTTGTCTTAATCCAAGCATTAAAGGAGACTGCCCCAAGCAGCTCTAACAATTGTGATCCTTGCCTTATCTATGGGACAGGGATTCATTGTGTAAAAGCTCCAGGACTGGCCAGCAAGATGGCTCAGCAAGTAAATGCATGCACCTCCAAGCCAGACTGCCTGGCTTTGCTCTCCACGGCCCACATGGAGGAAGGAGACAGCAGGTTACTGCAAGTTGTCCTCTGACTTCCATGTGCATGCCATGGTAAGGGCCTCTCTTCCTCTCCCCCCAAATAAATAAATAAATGTTAAAAAATTAAATTTATCAGATAATTATAACATATACTTAGCATTAAGAATTAGAGGACCCTTTAACACTTGATTAATGAGTAAAGACTTCTTGATAACAGAAAAAGCCCTGTAGTCCAACAGAAAAGCAAGCAAAAGCCAAACACATTTGCCAAAGAAAGGTAAAAAAACAGTTCAAATTTACTAGCATGCAATGAAATATAAATATTTCTTTATGGAGCACTAGCTATGCTCACATAGCTTGTATTGCCTCATTTAAGCCTTTCAACTAATTCCATGTAGTATCCGCATCCTAGAGATGAAGAAACTGAAGCTACCGCATGTCCCCTAGAGCATACAGCCAATAGGGAACAGAGTGGTGACTGTACCCACATGCCTGGGAAGCAGCATGTCAACCCACACACTATTCTTCATGTCCCAAGCCATGTCTTTCCACCCACAAAAGTGGAAAACATTTGGAAATATTGGTTCTCCGTGTTGGGGAGGTCACAGGGATGGGGGCTTTACCCACTGCAGACAGAATTTTCAACTCATACAACACCTCAATAGAACCATTTGTCAATGTGTAGCACAAGTCAAAAGTGCTGCTGCTCTGCCTGGGACTTCTGCCTATATGTATTTGTTCTAAAGCAAAAGTAAGGAAGAGGATGTAGATTTATATATGTAAACACCTTCCCTTAGGTTTAAAGATAATAAAAGGTGTTTTTAGAGTAAGCATCTTTCCAAATTAGCTCATGTTGAGTGCTTTGGGAGAAGGTACTGATAGGCCCATTAGTTGGATATCACCTTTTTTATTTGCTGGTTTGATTTTGTTCTGTTTAATTTTGTGTGAGAGACAGGGTCTCTTGTAACTCAGGCTGGCCTTGAATTCTCTCAGTAGCTTAGGCTGACCTTTAACCCCTTATCTTCCTGCTTCTATCTCTCAAGTGCTGGGATTACAGGCATGTACCGCTACATCCAAGCAAACGTCACCTTTTACCCTCTAGATTCCCATAGGTCAAGCAGCCATTGGATGGTGCCTGCTTCTGGTAGTAGGACTGCTGCAGTGTTTCCCAAACAAACTCTGTTTCTATAAACTCCCAATCATCCTTTTCCCCTTACTTCTACATGAAGCACACTGAATTCCTTTGCAGAGCAAAAGATTTTCAAATATGTCAAGTCAGCTATGGATATCTAGATCACTATTCTCAGAAGAAAAGAATTTACTAGGACCATTTCTTCTATATCTAATTTAGCTCTAATCCAGCAGCCAAACGAGGAATCCTAGTCTCAGTACATAAGATAAAAAAGCAGACAGCAGCCTGCCCAAGGTCACACTCAAAGTGCACCTAGTAAATGAGGGCAACAACCCAGGCCTGCCTGGGATCGAGTTCTTTCTACACTGTTTTCCTGAATAGATTGCAATGTTTTGATGTTCTTCAGGTAGACTTGAGAATGCACTGAAAATGTGACTTCTCTCCACTCATCTTGGTTTCTGTGTGGCCAGAGATCAGCTATACCATCTTGGAGCCTCACATCCTGTACTAGTGATCAAAGTTAGAACCCCAGAAGGCTGAGCATGTGCTGATCCTCAGCCCTGGCTCTGGTGTGTGTGTGTGTGTGTGTGTGTGTGTGTGTGTGTTTCCCTAGAGTTGGGATTTGTTGACCTAGATTCATTATCGCATTTCTCTCAACTGAAATTCATCTTATTAGACCTACTCGTCCTTCTGGCCAGACAAGAACAACAAATTCCTTCTCCATTTGCTTTACCATTTGCCAGTACGCTAACAAAGAACTTTCTGGAAGCATGGACTTAGAGTGTAGGAGTCAGGTTTGGAACCAAGTCCCCAGTTTTGGCGCATCTCATGACCTTAGGTAATACAGGCAGTATCTTGCAGTTTCAGCTTCCCATTTGAATAATGGAAGTGCTAGGGCCAGAGCAAGGGCCACCAGAGCCTGTGGAATACCTGGCCTAGGAAGGGCGGTGTGTGGAAGCTGAGCAGCCCTAGGTGGGTCATGTGCTCTGTGCTGTCCTGGCTGAGAGGGAAAGTCTGAACGGCTCTCTCAATTCTGTCCAAGGATGCTCCCTCCAGCCAACAAGGCTTCTATCTTCTGGGGAGGGGTAGTGTCCCTCCCCAGAAGATCCAGGGTCCTGGATACTGGGAAAAGAGGCATCATTCTGCAATGTCAGAGGACGTGAGCCAACTCTGAGGCCATCACTCCAGGATTCTGTGGGCCAACTCAGGGATGGTGCCAATTCTCCACTGTCATGTCCACTGGGACCCTGCTCTGGAAATTGTTCCTCATGCCGACTTCCTTTTCTCTGTAAGAGGTCCAGGACGTCTCACTGAGTTCTACCCTTTCCTTCCATATAGCCCACCTCATCCTTGCCTCCCCGCTAGACCCACACGGCAAGGGAACCCCAGTCTCTAGTGAATATTAATTCCTACCTCTTCTCACCTGAGTATATGCTGAACAACTGTGGTATCCACACAGTTTTCACAGTTAATGATACCTCAGTAGCTCGACAAAATCATGCCGATCAAGTGACTGTATGAATTTAGACTTGCTAACACCCTTTCTTCCTCTGAATATCAGACAGAACTCAACTTATGATGGAGTTATGTCCAGATAGACCCACCACAAACTGAAACCACAGTAAGTTGAAAATGCAGTTAATATTCTTTTTTTTTTTTTTTTGTCTTTTTTGAGACAGGGGTCCCCTGTAGCCCCAGCTGTCCTAGAAACTCCCTATGTAGGACCAGGCGGCCTTGAACTCACAGAATATCCGCTGCCCTCTGCCTCCCAAGTGCCTAGGATTAACTAGTGTGCGCCACCACGCCCGGCTTGGCATTAATATGTCTTAATCCAGTTTCAAAAATCTGGACCCAAAATGCTTCTGAATGCTACATTCCACAAGAGGAAAGGAAGCAAAGTACAAAACATGGAAAGTGAGGCATGAAATGGTCCAACTGGTTCCAAGCTCTCATTCTGCTTCCCTTTTTTTTTTTTTTAGCAAGATTTTTATGTTGCCCACAGGGTTGATACTTAGTAGTGACTTGTTCTTTTTTTTTTTTTTAATTAATTAATTTATGTATTTTTAAGGGGATTCATACAATACAATGACCACGTTGTTGCAGATGCATTGATGTTACTCAGTTGTCATACAATAGTGTAAATTGGTGCATTTTGCAAATATCTATGTCCCAATTTTGATACAACCAAGGTTCACATAGTCCAGTATGGAGAAGCTTGTATAGCACAGGCAAATGTTGATCAATCAGGAGTCCAGACTATATTCTTTAGTTCATGATGTCACCCCCTATCTCTCCCAGCCCTTTCTACAATCTACCAACCTCCTCTTCGCAGTTGTCTGTTTCCCCTGGGCTTTGGGGAAAGGGGCACAAGTGGGTGAAGAACAACAGTTCTAATTTCTTTGGCGTTTGTCATTTTGGACTCCAGTCTTCTGTCAGGTTGTTTTCCTTCATGGTTCGACAGCTGTCCCAGTGCAATACCTTTTAGTCATTATTAGTAACAACGCAACAAGCTAGTTGGATTGTACAGGCATTTAGCAGTTACCACTTATTAGGTCAAGCTAAGTGTGAGCATAGACCCAGATGTCTGGATGGCATGCTAATCCGCCAAACTGTGGTTTCTCTCTAAAGGGTGGACAAGTTCTTACTGTGGCTCACAAACATCGCCCAACCACCAGAGGCACACAAGACTTGTGGCATCCGCTGTATAGTTATTCCTCCAAGGAGAGAGCCAAAAGCCAAATAGATTTGGGATATATATAAAAACTTGGCTGCCACTGTTGCACAGTATCTCCAGGCTGTTGAGGTGTAGCTGATATTGACGGAGGAGTCTTGCTTGTCTCAGGGAGACCAATATTTTGCTGTATTGCTTTAGTGGCCTTTGGTAACGCTCTCTAGCCTTTGCAGAGGCCAGCTGTACACTAGCAAGTGATGTCTCATAACATTTTTCATGCTCACACCAGATCTTCGACAACAGGGACTTACTGCCTTTCTCCTTGCATATATCCCACTTATAGGCAAAAGGCCTTTATAATTTTGGGGGGCAGGTTTGAATCCCCTAGCCAACATCCACCTAGCCAATGCCACCACGCCTGGCTGCAATTAATATTCTTAATCCAGTTTCAAAAATCTGGACCCAAAATGCTTCTGAATGCTACATTCCACAAGAGGAAAGGAAGCAAAGTACAAAACATGGAAGTGAGGCATGAAATGGTCCAACTGGTTCCGGCTCAGTTCTGCTTCCTTTTTTTTTAGCAAGATTTTTATAGTTGACCACAGGGTTGATACTTAGTAGTGACTTGTTTCAAAAAATAGATTATAGTTTGCTCACACATGAAGTGAAGCAACAGTTCACAACATACAGGGAAACTGTAAGGCCGAACTTAAAATATATTCAGAGGCAGCTTTGATCTAAAGAACTCAATTTAACAGTAACAAATATCACAGCATAGCAACACAGAACACTGCCCGGTGTGGGGCATTTGCCCTTCCACGAGGCTGACTTAGCACTGTGGACGGCTGAGGTTGCCCAGCATCTTGAGAGAATATCTGATCTCACATCACAAGCTCAGTTAAGACCAAACTCAAAGCTCAGCCTCTGCTGAATGTAGGTTTTCACACCACAGCAAATTCAGCACATCTGGGGTTGAACCATAAGTCAAAAATTGCGACTTTCACCATTATTGCCTCTGAAACGGGTTCTAAGACCCACTTAGGAAGTAAATTGCTGCAGAATTATGCCTTTGTTTGTATTCCTCATGTGACAGTCTTGGTCCTCTGGAGAGCACTAGAGGGCTCTGACTGAACTCAGAGAGTGGGTGCAAGATGTATTAAAACTAGGGTTTAGGGGAGAGCCCGCCGCTGCACTCCAGCACATCCCCTATGCAGCGGGAACTTGTGCCATCACTGTCACTGCGTCTGAGGATACTGTAGACATGCCGCCAGCCCCACCAGCAACACTCTTCCGGTTGCCATGTTCATCTCCAGACTAAACATCTTAGAGAGCAGGGTAGCCAAAAGGAAAATTAATATGGCCTTAACTATTTTTTGTTTGTGTTTATTTGTTTGTTTGTTTTGAGACAGGGTCTCCCTGTAGCCCCAGCTGTCCTAGAACTTACTACGTAGATCAGACTGGCCTTGAACTCACAGAGATCTGCCTGCCTCTGCCTCTGCCTCTCAAGTGCTGGAATTAAAGGCGTGCATCACCACACCCAGTACTAAAGACAGTTCTTGTGGGTGCTGGGAATCGAAGCCAGGTCCTCTGCAAGAGTAGTCAGTGCTCTTAACCACTGAGCCATCTCCCCAGCCCCCAAAATCTTAAGTGGTTTGTATTTGTGGTTCTAGAATCAGGGAGCACCTTCTGTTTTGTTCTCGAGCTGAGCAGAGGGGCTTAGTTATGTAGACGGACACACGTGAAAGAAAGCAGGACAGAGAATAGAAAGAGATTGGCCATTTCAAAGTTACTTTCCTTGTAAAGGTTAATACAAATGGAATTTCCTTATCATGTGGGCTATAGCTGACTTGTTTGGATATTGAGCTATTATCTCTCTAGCTCTCTCATTTCTTAGAAGGCCAGATAACTCCTTGTTAGAGCTTAGAGTATGAAACTTCATTTCAAGAGACACCATGTCTTTGGGGCTTAGAGTGGGAGCGCAGTCTGGCTTGTTCCTATCTTATAACAGCTCCCAGCACCCTCCCCAGGGGTTTTGTTTGAATCACCTGAGGTCATATAACCAGAAACATTTCAATATTTTTTAAACACCAGCTGTTCTTCTATGAGCCTCGTCCATAGATTTTGTCTGCTGCAGGAGAATCGCATCAAGGCTTTGCTAGAGGAACAGGTCCTTGCTGAAGAGGCCCCCTGGGTCAGCAACAGAAGCCCAGCACTTAAAGACACATGGCCTAGTTTCCAAGATGCATTGTCTTTTTTGACCTTCCTGCATTTCATCTTCCCACCCTAGAAAATGGCTACAACAATAGACTCGGTGGCTAAGAAGTCATCTTAGCAAGGTGGTCCTTCTGGCTCCATCCTGATTCTGGTATTTTAGGGTCCCAAGGGTATCTGTGACATACAGAGGCCTTCTCCTGCCTCACACATCACATACCACTTCCTCATCTGACCCAATCTGATAACCGTACTTTATACACACAAACCTGGATGACATCATCCAGCCATCACCAGGACGTTGGGAACCATTATGTCTCAAACTGCCAAGCCTGGGCCATGTCTATGAAGAACACACACAGCCAGGGCAGGTTCCTCTGGGGACAGCGTGGAGGCTGGCCTGCCCAAGCCCCAGCTGTGGGCCCCTGCCCCCCTGCCTGAGCTGGTCAGACAGATGGCAGCCCTCCCTTGTGCTACATCACCCCCTTACTTTGCACTCTGTCTCCAAGGTGATAGAGACCATCTGTATATAAGAGCACAGAGCAGGTGCCTGAGCTCTCTCCATCCATTAGTTGCTAAGCTGGAAGCTGCACTGTAGCCTGGAACCCCAGGGAATGCTGATGCCCAGGCCCTGGGAAGGGAGCCCCCTCTGAGCAGTCTTGGAGGCCCCAGCATTGACACTTTATTTCCTCTCCATATGTGCTGGCTGCTTCAGCCCACCTGCAAGGGAAAAGTGGCTTGGAGCTCCTGCAGAGACTTCTAGAGGCAAGGAACAGACAAATAAAGCAATCCTATAGCCTACCACTCACCCGCCACACAGCTTCCTATTTGCCAGTCACGGTTCTAGAGTCCATCTTTTGAACACCTGGAGTTTCTGGGCACTGAGTCACATGGAGGAGAGACTGACTGTGGTCCTTGTCTCCTGGGACTCACAATCTAGCTGGGGAAAAGAGAGGTAAAAGGGGTCATGATGAAACATAAATGGAACCCTGAGAGGGGTGTGGGCAGCCTGCTGAGTCTGATGTAAAAATACTTCCTAGGGGCTGGAGAGATGGCCTAGCAGTTAAGAGTGCCGACTGCTCTTGCAGAGGACCCGGGTTCTATCCCCAGCACCCACATGGTGGCTAAGAACTGTCTTCAACTCTAGTTCCAGGGGAATCCGACACCCTCTTTTGACCTTTGCACAACACGGTGCACAAACCTACATGCAGACAATACATTCATACACATAAAAAATAAATTAAATTAAAAAAATTTTTAATTACTTCCTGGAGGAAAGAACGTAATCTTGGATTCATTAGTAGGGGCTGCCGGATCGAGGGCTGGGATGAGAACTGAAGCTATACTCTGGCTGTCTGGGGAGAATGTCCTGATTGATTAGTGACATGTGTTGCTGAAAGGAGATTATATCAGTTCTTAACGCCAAATATTTGTTGACCTGTCTTAGGCCAAAGTATGAAGGAATGTATCAGGTTTTTTTCTAAGTAACTGGCAAGTGGGACTTGTATTATTTGGATTATAGCAATCCCTTATTATTTCTTATATGTCAGGCATGACCCTAGATGATTTCACAAGTCTTTTGAGGTCAGAACTGTCTCTATCTCTGTCTTTGGGATGAGGAAGTTGAAACCCAGAAATGACTTGCCCACAGCCATGGCCATCAAATGTCACTGCTGAAGGAACGCTGTGGTGAGCTAGCCTAAGCTCTTCCTTACAGAGAAGGAAGAGGAAACCCTCAGAGAGAGGTGTGTCATGTGTCATTCACGGGAGAGCTGGAAGGCTAATGCTGAGAGGGAGGAAGAGAAGGCCCCAGCTCCACTTGGCCCTGGGGCTTAGGATGTGGGTAGCCAGGCCAAGAGATGGCATTGGAGAGCAGCGACCGGCACCCAATGTCCATTTCTTTTATTCATTTTAATAAAAAGCCTTTCAGAGCTTAAACCCCAGGCAGGGCAAGGGTCTGAATGTATGCCATCCTTCTCCGCCTCTGGCACAGGAGCAGTCAGGTGCAGAGATGAATGCACAGAGACGTGGGTAAGTGTCCTTGCAGTTAGATCAAGCTCCTGGGCCATGTGCACATCTCCTCCCATGGGACCTGTGTGGGGCTTGGCCGGCTTAAGGTGCATTTGTAAGGCTGGCTTCAGAGGGGGCTGTCCCTGGTTCTATTCCATAAGCACCGAGTGCCCTCCAAGCCCCCCGAAATGTTCTAGACTTTGAGATGCAACAGAAATGGCTCAACTTCCCTGGCCAGAGCTTTGGCCTGGAAGTGCTAGGGTATAAGAACTCAAGAAATGATCCCCATGGGGAAAAGCAGCACAGGTGCCCCAGGACAGATGGCAAGTGTATGTTGGGAGCAGGGAGGAAGGAGCAGTGATTTGTCTGCTCAGACATCAAGGAGGTGGACGGGAGGTTAAGGAATACTTCCTGCAGAGGGAAAAGGCCAGTGTTCCAGCCAGATCAAGGCAGGAGAAGGAGCTGCTGGAGCCTCGTGTGAATGCAGGAAGGTGGTGCCAAGCTCTGATCCATTGGGTTCCTCTCCCCCCACCCCCCAGGGACTGCTATCTGGCAGAGATGTGCTCTGGCTCCAGGCTTAGCAGCTCAGCCACTGTGTTCCTCTCCTTCCTTCACCTTGGAACAGAAGAGTGGGCAGACAGGCCTCCCTGTCCTCTGTTTACTTCACATTGCTGTTTCTCTTGGTGGGGCCTTTGGCCCCTCACACATGAATGCAGTCCCTGAGCTAGTAGGCAACTAAAAGGCCTCCGGAGTAAGAAGTAGGAACAACAGGGAGGTGTGTCTGTTTTCTCTCAGGGCGCACATGCCAGTTTCTGCTTTGCCCTGGGGACTCTTGACACCTGCCAGGCTGCTGGCAGGCTTCTGGAGGTCCCGCCCCTGCAGCCTGGGGCTCCCTATTCCCTCTAAGAAGAAACGGTGGTGTCATCAGGTCCCTGTGGACTTTTCCCACAGGCTCTCCCTCTTCTTTCCAGGTGCAGATGACAGAAATGGAGCCCAGCAGCCTTGGAGAGAAAGGGCTCTGACTGGGGGCTCCGGGCGGGGCTCGCTTTATTTGTTGACTATAAAAATGTCAGGTCCTTTAGGCAGCTTCTTAAATCAATATTTGCTGTTCTGAGGCTGAGTTCAAATGCCCAGTAACCCTTTCTGCCTGGCCTCTTCCTCCTCACGTGGGCAAGGAAGCATACCCACAAATACTTGGCAGGTCCCCTCACTGACAAGCCTACCCCAATCCCTGATTGGAGTTGCCCCAGGGCTCAGGGCTCTATAGCAGTTCTCTAGGACTGACCTGAGCCTTGCTTTGTCTATCTGAGCAATGGACAGAAGTTTAACTCATCTTTCCCAGGGGACTGGAAGTTCAAATAAAAGAAGGGCTCTGCAAGAATTTTCTCCATTTTCCAGCTGGACAGCATACTGATAACTGTGGTGACGATGTGGCCACAGTGGTGGTATTTGCCCAAGTGTTCTGGGTGCTATTCTTTTGCTACCATGATCTCAGAATAGGTATAGTTCATCTGCTTCCCCTTTGGGGCCTTCAATGCCAATTGCCACTTCTCTACTCCCTGCAGTCTGCTTCTGGTAAGGTCAGTGGAGTGTTGGTGGACAGACACGGAGCTCAGAAACTCCATGGGCTTTTAATCCCCTGTTTGTTACACTGTGATGTAGGCCCAGTCACTCAAGCTCTCTAACTCCGTTTCTCATCTATGACATAGATGACCTAGCCTGCAGAGCTAGGTGTTTGGTGTTTATAGTGCACATATAGTGCCCATCAGAGCAGCCGACCCTTAGTAGGTACTTTACACATGTTCATTCTTGTTGCTTTGTGGTTGGCATCTCCTGGCCTAACACAATTCTCTCCCCTTGCACATGTGCAGCACCATCCAGGGCCCCAGTCTGCACCCCAGAATCCATTAGCCAGCTTTAGTGGCTCCTTTGAGCTCCCGTAGAAAGGACTGCTTTCATGTTCCTTTGCCCCACTTGAGTTTGGCTTCTGATCTGGTGTGGCTACCAGGGCTGACTGGCAGGCCACTGGGTACTTATGGGGTACAAGGCAGAGCCATCCCCTAGGGCAGGTATGAGCCTCCGATACCAAGAGAGGCCTAGGGGTGAGCGGAGGGCCAGATGGACCTCTTAGGCTCATGGCACCGGCCTGGGGCTCACCAATACCTCCAGTCTCATGGTGATTCTTGAGAAACTAGTGTGTGCTGCTCTGTCTCCTCATTGCTGTGTGTTTACATATCTGCAAAGATATTTATCCCTGTGAGGAGCCAGCACACAGAAAAGCCTCATTCAAACTGTGGCAGTAAAACTAACTTGATCCAAACCAAGAGGGTGGAGATGAGCCTGGGTCACCCAGGGTTCCTCAGGTTCTCCACGTGTTCAGAGAGCAATATCCTCAGACCTGGCACCAAGGCCCAGTTTCAGTCTCTCAGGGCAGCCTGCACCCCAGTGCTGTGGCTGGGTGTGCTCCATGGGGACAGCCACCAATGCTTTTCCAACCTATTCACAGTCCAGCCTGGGCACGGTATAGCTGGGCTAATTTTTTTTTTTTTTTTTTTTTGGTCTTTTTGAGACAGGGTCTCCCTTTAGTCCCAACTGGCCTGGAGCTCGCTCTGTAGACCAGTCTGGCCTTGAACTCACAGAGATCCACCTACCTCTGCCTCCCGAGTGCTGGGATCAAAGGTGTGCACCACCATACTCGGCTAGCTGGGCTATTTTTACTGGGACCTGGGAGGGCTCTGCTTTGAGAGATCCATTATTTTATTTATTTATTTATTTATTTATTTATTTTATTTTTTTTTTTATTTCTGTATGTGTATGAATGTACTGTCTGCATGCAAGTTTGTGCACCCGTGTCATGCAATGCCGCGGAGGTCAGAAGAGGGTCTCGGATTCCCCTGGAGCTGGAGTTCTCCTGGAACTGGAGTCTCAGACGGTTCTCTGCCGCCATGTGGGTGCTGGGGATCGAACCCGGGTCCTCTGCAAGAGCGGTCGGCGCTCTTAACCACTAGGCCATCTCTCCAGCCCCTTATTTATTTATTTATACAAGGTCTCATGTGTCCCAAGCTGGTCTTGAACATGGCTATGTAGCCAAGGATGACCTTAATCTGTTTGTCTGGTCTTGTTTTGCATTTACTATTTATTTAGTGTGTGTGTGTGTGTCTGTGTGTGTGTGTGTGTGTGTCTGTGTGTCTGTGTGTCTGTGTGTCTGTGTATGTACCACAGTGTGTGTGTGGAGGTCAGAGGACAACTTGAAGCAGTCTGTTCCCTCCCCCCATCACACAGGTTCTAAACTCAAGTCCCCAGGCTTGGAGTGAGTACCTTTGCCTACTGAACCTTCTCACCAGCTCAACCTTGAACTTGTGAACCTCCTTCCCTCTACCTCCCGAGGGCTGGGATTATAGGCATATGCCACCATAGCTGGTTTATTCAGGGCTGGGGATCAAACCCGGGACCTCATGCATGGTGGGCCATCACTGTACCAACTGGGATTCATCCCCAGCCCCACGATACTTCTCAAGAATATAAAGAGTCAAGGGCAGGAGATACTTGAGTCCACCAGGCGCAGTCAGAACTAGCTGTCTCAAGCTCTGTGCTGGAGATTTGCACATGCTTCCTGAGGTCCTCCCTGTCATCCTGGAATTTACTACCAGAAGGCCATTGGGAAATGAATGAGCAAGAGGGTGCCAGTCCAGTCAATACAACCCAGGGCTTCTTGCAGGGAGCAGAGTCTCAGAAGAACATGGATTGCTTATCAAACATGTGGGTCCCTTCCTGGAACTGCAGCACATATGGCCTGCACTAGAAGCTCTGGGGTGAGGTCCCAGAAGTTGCATTTTCACCAATGCTGCCAAAATCCCAGGCCTGACACATTCCACTCTCCAACAGTCTGAGTTTCTTTTCACTGGGTGCCTGTGGTAAACCCCAACTTAACAATTTTAAATGAATGTATATCAAGATTTGCAGTATTTCCATCAATCCAGAAAGCTGCCTGGAACCTTGCTGGTCAAGTCTGTCTCCTAAACCTCTGATAATCTGATTTCTACCACCAAGAGTTAGTTCACAGCTGATTCCCTGGAACTGGAGTTATGGGTTGTTGTTAGCTGCCATGTGGGTGCTGGGACTGGAAACTGGGTCCTGTGCAAGAGCAGCCAGTGCTCTTAACTGCTGAGCCAGCTCTCCAGCCCCTATTTTGTATTTTTAATGGTTAGAGGGTACGCCTTTAACTTCTTAAAAAAAAAAAAATCAGATGCAGTGGCACACACCTGTCCTCCCAGCACCAGGTAGGCTGAGGCAGGAGGAGGAGGAGGAGGAGTTTGACGCCAGTTTTGGATACAGGGGAAAAAAAAAAAAAAGGGAAAACCCAAAATGATCAGTGCCAAAATGATTTGTGTTAGTGTTGTGTCAGGAAAAGCATGACTGATCTCCTTCCCAGTCTAAGTATTCCACAAAGAGTTGTCATGGCTTGTGAGGGTGCACCTTGTCCTGTCAGTATTTCTTGAGAAGGAAGAAAAGGCTCAAAGTCAAGTGCGGTGGTGTGAAGGAGAAATGTCCCCAAAGTCTCCAAGTGTTTGAGTACTTGGTCCAGTTGGTGGCGCTGTTTGCAGAGGTTTAGAAGTGCGGCCTTGCGGGAGGAAGCGTGTCCCTGGAGGTGGCTTTCAGTGTTCGTGCTCTGGTAGCAAGGCCAGCTTGATCTCTCTGCTTCCTATGCTTGTTGGAAGAAGCGGGTTCTCAGCTCTCTGCTCCTGCAGTCTCCCGCCACACCTCCCCACCATGATGGTCTCACCCCTCTGGAACCTTAAGCCGGATAAACTCTTCTCTCTGTAAATTGGCTTGGTCGTGCTGTTTTACTATCACAGCAACAGAGAAGTAACCAAAACACCGCAGATAGCATCACCACGATAAATCATCTTCAACCTAGACACAATAAAGATGCCAAGAATATGCAGAAATGTTTAGGGAAAACGAGGTCAACAAAACATTTCCTTCTTATTGACCAAATACCAAAGTAATGACTATCACAAGAATTCTTTAAGAAAGCTTTTTATGGATTTGAGTCCTCGGAAGTTAAAAATATAAACAATCTACTTGTTGAAAGAACTGCAATAAACTGATCAATTTTTCAGTGAAGATGGGAGACATTTGAAAGTTGGTTAAACTACAAATTCCAGGTTTAAGGTAGCATTCAGAAACTTGTTCTGCTCTGGGACAAAGAATAAATTTGTAATAATTCCAATTAATATAGTTATACTGACTTTTTCTGCTTAGAACTTTCATGGTATACTATAGTCTAAATTGTATTAAAACTAGTTTTTATGTTATTTTTAAATTTTTACTTATCTTTTAAATTAGCATACAAAATATTAAGTATCATTATTATGGGATTTTCTTTTTTTTTTTTAATTTTTTTTAAATTTTATTTCTGTATGTGTATGAATGTAGTGTCTGCATGCAAGTTTGTGCACCCATGTCGTGCAATGCCGCGGAGGTCAGAAGAGGGTGTCAGATTCCCCTGGAACTGGAGTTCTCCTGGAATTGGAGTTTCAGACGGTTCTCAGCCGCCATGTGGGTGCTGGGGATCGAACC